>PVHP010009240.1:0-50961 GCA_004024765.1 Zapus hudsonius
TTCTGGGCATGCCTGTGACGGAGTATCTTGACTAGGTTAATTGAGGTCGAAGGTGAGCAGGTGCCTCGGGTTTCTGCTGCCCTCCATGCCTTCCCCACTCAAAGGTGAAGTCAATGCTTCCTCCCGTATATTGACTCTCCCAGGTACTTTGTCCCAACAAGGAACAAGGTACTGATACACGGAGCAATCTAATGCTCCCTGCTCCCAGGGAGTGTCCAGCCAGCTGGAAGCCTGCTTAGCAGGACCACCCTGCAGCTGCTTTATCAAAGTCCCTGCCCTTTCCCAAAGCATGGCCACCTCACCTCCCAAACCAGAGCCTTCTCTGGCCTCAGCGCTACATGTGGATTCATGTGGAATACCCCTGCCCCCCTTTTCTACCTGTCCACCTGGAGATACCTAAGTGAGAGAGCAGACCAGACCCCGGAGCCTTCTCTTCTTCCTGGCTAATTCCTGCTCATCTCAGCCTGTGTTCATTGCTGTGTGAGATGGGGTTGGTTATAGTACCTGTCTCACCAAGGACTGTTGTACCAAGAGCAAGAGATAACATGGTGTGTTTAGTAAATGCTTACTAAATGGAGCAGTGGCCTGGTGTCCTTTCTCTGGCAGGCTCAGGGGCTACAGGATGCCTGGCATCTTCTCACGCTGGTCCCAAGTGCTCCTTCGCAGCTCTTTCTTTCTCCTAGTAAGAGAGCACTGCTTATCTTCTCGAGTCAGTCAAGCCCCGGATCCACTTGTTATTAGTTTCACATTTCTGCACAGTGATCATCTGTATCGTATCAGGACTCTGACAGCCCCCACCTCGCAGGGTTGTTCTCTGGAGATGATGAGTCATTTTAAAATTAGTGTGTGTGTGTGTGTGTGTGTGTGTGTGTGTGTGTGTGTGTTTACGTATGTGTGGATGTGGGTATAGTGTCCTTTCATGTGTGGAGGTCTGAGGACAACCTTGGCGTGTTTGTCCTCTCCTTCCTTTTTTCAAACAGGCTCCTTCATTGTTTCACCTCTATGTGCACCACTCTGGCTAACCCATGGGCTTCCGGCTTCTCTTGGCTCCACTTCCCGTTGCAGTAAGAACATTGGGATTACATATGTGCAGGCATGCAAGCAAGCAAGTGCCTTTAACTGCTGGGCCATCTCTCCAGCCCCTGCGGTCATGGGTTTTTTCCCCATATTTACTGTCTTATTAATTACATTGTATGAGCAAGTCTTGTGATGGTACCCCCATTTCCCTCCTTCCTGTCCCCATCCTGCTGGGGGCCCTCCTTAATGGGCTTGCTGGACCAGACCATGAGATGGGGACTATGGATTGTACGAGAGGTAGCCAGTTTTTTTTCCTTCTTTGTGTGTTGTTGCTGAGGGGCAATGGCTCTGGTGTTCTCTCCCACCATGGCTCTTACAATCTTTCCGCCCCCTCTTCTGCTCATGGTGGGTACGTTTTAGGTCTCCTGTCATGTTTTTAGGGCTGAGGCTCTGGTCAATACATGTTAAATACTCATGTCTCCCCTTTCCCTTCATACCTAGGAGAGCAAATGTGGTGTCGAGTCTTGGTCCTTGGCCTCACTTGGCATCAACTCTTTGGTCCATAGAAGGTGTTTGGGGCTGAGCACTATCTCTCCACCCTGGTCAGCCCTTTGCTCATCAGTTTGTTAGTCACCATGCATGAGACATGAAGACATGGACGTGTGCTAGGCGCTTCTCCAGACCCTGAGGACACCCTGCATATGGAGACTATAACAGCTTCCTTTTTGTTACTGGGATAAAACACCGATCAGAAGCAGCTTGTGGAAAGAAAATGTTTATTTTAGCTTACAATTTTAAGGGGACAGCCATTAAAAAGACCTGAAGTAAGAACATTCCTGGAAGAGAAAAGCAAGTGCAAAGGCCCCCAAGTAAAATGCCAAATATGCCTTCCCCAAGCTTCTGGCCATCATCACCACCTATGGTCAGTTTCTGGCCCTGAAGACCCTGTCTCTGCCAACCCCCCCCCCCACATACACACACAAACATACACACCGGTGTCTACATCTAGCAGTGCTGGAGTCAGATGCCCTTGGGTTTAGAATCAGAGAGCCATCTCTCTTCCCGTCTTTCCCCTTGGTTTCTCTGACTAACACTAATACATTTAAGCCATACGCTTGGTCCTGTGGCCCTGCCTTTACCCATGGTTCCTGAAGATTATCTCGAGCCCAGAGTGAATAGTGGCAGAACACAGCCTTGGGAGAAAGGAGTCTGTCTACAAAGCCCTGACCAGTTGCAAGACCATGCTCCATTCGCCTCTCTGTTCCCTCGCCTGTCCTGCTGCCCTGACCCCTAACCATTACCCAGGTTCCTCTCAACCTCTGTAAGCTGTGCTCTACCGGGGCTGCTCCACAGCCTGCTGCTCTGGCTTCTCCCACTACCTGGGTCCCTGCTCCTTTGGCTCTCCTCACAGTGGTGACCTTAACCATCATATCCAAAGCAGCCGTGTGCAGTACTACAGTCCATCACCTTTCTTCTTTCCACTCTCCATCAATGTCATCATAGTAAGCAGTGGGTATCCCACCACTATTATATATATATATATATATATATATCTCCCAGGGCTTGGGGGAAGGGCATACACACACACATATATGTTTGTATGCATATATATATATATATATATATATATATATATATATATATGCCCTTCCCCCAAGCCCTGGGATCTGAACTCAGGTTCTAATGTTTGGATAGCAAGCATGTTACCCACTGAGCCGCCTCCCCAGTCCCAGTTTTTTTTTTTTTTTTTTTTTTTTTGGCATTTTGACTTTTTAATTTCATTGATGGTACAACTTGTAGAGCATATGCCCAATGCAAGGGGAACTGTGATGAACCCAAACAAAGCCTCCATCTGTTCATGATTCATTGGACAGCCTTCGGCAGATCTCATCTCTGTTTGTGAGGGGGACGGCTGACTTTCCTCTTCTGTAAGATGGGGCTATTAATAGACTCGGAGTTTCTGGAAGAAGTTCATGAATAGAAACTGCTTGGCACACAGTAACCACCTCAAAAATGGTAGCTAAGACTCCTGGTGCAGAGAGTGAGGTGCCAGCTCTATAGTGAGGCGCAGGCCTAAGGTCTAGGGCTAAAGAGGCAGCTAGGCCCTATCCAGCTGTTGAGGGGTTGAAATAATAGTTGTTCTCCTGGTCCTGGGGAGAAACCACTGCACCCAGCACCTGCTTCCCTTTCATGATCTCATTTAATGTCTTGTCTCTGAGCCAAGTTTTCTCCACAAGCCAGGGCTGCAGCCTGCACCAAAGCAAATGCCATGCAAAACTCCCACCAGCCCTCAGAGGCCTGAGGCATTTAACCAACCACTGTAAAGCATCGGCCTCATAGGGACTTCTGAAGCGCTCTAGAAGACAGCCAAGCAGGATCCCCTTCCTCAGGACTGGCAGGGGGTTCAGAAATGAAACTCAGGCACTAAAGACTTTCCCCAGCTGTGTCCCGAAAAGATGGCAAGATGTCCCTCTGCCTGCTTTCATAAGCAAAGGTCACTGTTCTGGAAGAGTTGCTCACCATGGCTTCCTGGGGCTGTGACAACAGAGAACGTGTTTATTTAATTCAAGGCTTCTAGAGTCTGAATGCAAATGCAAAAAGTCTGCACCACAACTTCCCTGGAAGAGGCCTTTTATCCTGAACTATTTTCCTGTTAAATGATCCCATTTCCTGGAAAGCACTGGCCAATGCCAGTGTCTCATGGTTTCACTGCATGTTGAAATAGAAAGAAGCAAAGCAAAAATAAACCAAACACAAAAGCCAGACTCCTGGAGCTGAGCTGTCCTCAGGTGGAATGATACTGCCACCTCTGTGGGCCCGGAACGCAGGTGCTGGTCCTGAGGACCATTTCTCCTTTACTGCTCATCAGCCTGACCCTAGGACTGCCAGGCCACTTTCCATGCCCCCTGTCCTCCACTATGAATTGAGAATAAAGCCCTCTTAGTTCATTTACACTGCTTAACAATGCTGTGAATACCAATACAACAACAATACCAATATTGAGCATGATATCCAGCCCCTGGGGAGGCTGCTTTCTGATTCATGAATGAACTTTCATTGATGGAGGAAGGGATGGAAGAGCTCTCTGGAGGACTTTTTCATAAGAGCACTAGTCCCATTCATGAGGGCTTCACCTTCATGTCCTGGCTACCTCTCAAAGACCCCATTTCCCAGTGTCACCACTTTAGGGGCTGAGGATCCAACTTGTAAATTTGAAGGCACAAACATTCAGACCATAGTAAGTACCTACCTCCCAGAAATAGAAGCAACAATAAGAAAATCAGGCTGCAGCACCATAGAGCTGTTCTTCGCACTTGCTGTGAGTCATGAATCCTCTTGCAAGCCCTCAGTGACTTTTTACCCACCTGCTCTCAGCAGTTACCCACAAGCCCCTTGCCTTTATCCTGAGTGTGTGGCACACTTCTTTTTCTTGTGCTGGCGGTTACCTCCAGATACTAGGCTGTACAGTAGATTCAAGACCCCGTAACATCCTGCAAAGCAGAAGCTTCCAGCCCATTAAGGAACAGTTCCCCATTTCCCCTGTCCTCTGTCCCTGGCAGCCTTTCTTCTGAGTTTGACTGTTGGAGGTACTTCCCATAAGTGGGAGCAAGCAACGTTTGCCCTACTGTGATTGCTTTATTTCACGCAGCATAATCCAACACTTACACTGTGTTCGTGGGGATGGAGAATGGTAGTCACTCCAGCAAACAGTAGATGTTGTTAGTTTGCTAACGAAGTCAGTGTTTCTTAAATTCCCAAAACTCATTACTTCTTAATCACGTTTCCATCTGTGTTGTTAGGGTTATTTAGGCGCCTACACGTGTCTGTACAGTGGAAATGCCTCATGAGTGGTGATCTGCTCATCACACAGGTCACTTCAAGCCCACCATGTTGGGAGCATCTACACCATGGACATCAGCAAACACCACGAATCGGACTTTGTTTCTTTATGGACAATGAGTGTGTGAAATCTCTTCTCCTCATGCCTCCTGACAAAGCTGGTCACAGTTTATAGGTCGTTCTTTACTTTTTGTTTTCCACGTAGGTGACCATCTGTCTCTCTCTGTATTTGTATCTTCTTTTGAATTGTCCATTTTGCTTAAAAAACAAAATGCTGGATATCCTTCCACTTTAATGAAATTTCATTTGCTAGGTCCCAATTTATTCATTTTCTACTAATTAGTATTTCAGTTGTTCCTGAATTTTCCCATCCCATTATAAACAACACCATACACTCATTTAATTATTCATGTTTGTTTGTTGTGGGGTATTGGCATGCAGTAAGCTCTAGGGCACTGGACTATTATGCCAAACCTTAGGGATTTTTTTTTTTTTTTTTTGGTTTTTCAAGGTAGGGTCTCGCTGTAGTCCAGGCTGACCTGGAATTCACTCTGTAGTCTCAGGATGGCCTTGAACTCATGGCAATCCTCCTATCTCTGCCTCCCGAGTGCTGGAATTAAAGCTGTGTGCCACCATGCCCGGCTCCTTAGGAATATTTTTAATTGTTATAGGTCAAAAAATGCCAAACGTATCAGATAGTTATAAGTAATTAGAAGTACTTAAGGGCTGGAGAGATAGCTTATTGCTTAAGGCATTTGCCTGCAAAGTGGAAGGATCCAAGTTCAATTCCCCAGTACCCACATAAAGCCAGGTGCAAATGTTGAGTTCATTTGCAATGGCTGGAAGCCCTGGTGCTCCCATTCTCTGTGTGTGTGTGTCTCTCTTTCTCTCTCCCTTTCTCTGCCTTTCTCTCAAACACTCTCTCAAATTAATAAATAAATAAGTAAATAGAAGTATTTAAATTACACTACTTTAAGATTAAATTAGCATGTTGTGTGCACAGTGCTTATGTCTTAGAGCCGATGTGTTCCTGTTTTCTGTGCTGGGAAGTCAGTCTATAAATTGCAAAAGAACCAGTATTTTCAGAGCAGCCACTGCTGGGAAGTCAACTTCTTCCACCTAGGCAGCGGGTCTCTGACAAAAAACGTCTGGGCCTGAAAAGCCATGAGTTAGGGTGTATAACAGTCAAACTCATAGAAGAAGAAAACACCAGAGCAGCTGCCAGGGACTGAGGACAACCACCGGGATATCAGGTTAGAGGGCCATGTTGTCTTAATGACATTCATCATCTAAGTTTAGACCAGTACTTAGCCATTATGGCTGTATGTGGGAATCACCTGGAGAGATTTAAATCAGCCCCTCCAGGTTATGTCCCCCTCCCCTTCAGTAGTCTCTAATACCAAGGAGGTGATTCCTATCCAGAAGAGAGGCATGCCCGTTTTTTGTTCCAGAGACCTCATTGTAAAGATACCTCCACACTCTTACCCTTTATTTTATTGCTATACCCTTTTATCCTGGCTGCCATTGGGTTCTTGAGCTCCACATCGGCTTGAATTGGGGTGTATTCATTCAGCAAAGACATACTGAATGCTAGCTGTGCATAGGTATCATACTCCTTGCTCTGGGGATGCTTGAGTGGGAACAGGAAGCCTGACCACAGACCACAGCCTGTCAACAAAGACCTGCAGACAATTATAAGCAATTACAATGCATTAGTGGGGACAGCTGTGGGCTCTAGGGAAGCGTGGATCAGCAGGAAACAGTACCATCCGCTCCGCTCTGCTCCTGGCCAAGGGAACTCAACTTAAAATGCCAGTGACACCACAGTGCAAAGGAAACCCACCATCTCCTCCCTGTCTCACTGTGAGCTGTTCCCTGTCATCACCATTATGCTTACACAACCTCCCTGCCCCCCTGAGCCCTCAGTCACTGCGGCTCCTTTCAGAGCATGTTTGACATCTCACCACAGTGGGCCAGTTGTATTTGAATCAGAATGGTGTGGAAGATCCTGTATTGGTTAGCAGAGCCCGGCGGGACTTCTGCAAGTGAAGGGAATCTCAGCAAAGGCAATTATCTAAGAGAAATAACACATCTCTCAACCTGCAAGGCTGCCCTGCGAAGCAGGCCTTGCTTCCCGAGCCCACGTTTATTAAGCCCAGCCTGATGCAGATAGACTCACCTTTGCCAGGCTCCACAGTGGCAGCCAATGAAATAAGAAATAGGACGTGTGTCTTCCTGGAGCCCAGGATCACATTGGGGTGGCCAGGTGAATGGGCTATGGAAATGTTATTCTCTGCCTTTTTTAAATGTATTGCGTGTCTCCTCATGAATATTTAACTGTTTATAGCACGTGCTGGCACATGCTGCATCTGGCCTCTGTCCATTCTTGTGTGGCCTTTGGAAGTACCAGTTTTTGTATTTCTACTATGCTGAGGAAAAGAAATGAAACTCCTTGGTGACACAAGAATGATGAGACTCAACTATCGGAGTCCATTAATAAAGGTCTGTGGCTTCACAGTGATGCAATGCATTTTTTTTTTTTTTTTTGCTTTTCTATGGCTTCTTTCCCACTGCAGGAGAATTAGCTAAGCACTGCCAACAGAGACCTTTTTGTTTCTGAAGACAAAAGTACATAGTTTTTCTAGACAATTAAGAACATGTGTGTCTATGGGAGGGAGGGGTGGCTGGTAAGATGCCTCAGAGGCTAAACACACTCACTCACTGAGCATGCTGGTCAAGGCTCAATGCCCCAGCCACCCACATAAGCCAGATGCAAAAAGTGGTGCAAACATCTGGTGTTCCTTAACAGGGGCAAGAGACCATGATGTTCCCATATAGGCATGCACGCGCGCGCACACACACACACACACACACACACACACGTGAAAATAAACACTTTTTTTTGAAACATTAAGTTTTCCACCATAGCTCAGCACAAACAGGGTGGTCTAGCAGAGCTGGGTTACATCTTGCCTGTGACACTAACCTTTCCACATCTGATAAATGGGAATAATAAGCCAGTGTTGATAAGCTGTTCTGAGGACTAAACAAGCTGTTGTAAATGTAACATAAAACCCAATGGTGTAGAACTAGTATTAATGCTCAGGAAATCTCAGGTACTTTCACCAACCTTAATTAGGCGGTTTCCTGTAGAGGTAATAAAAGAATGAAATTGCCCGAGGCCAGTGGTATTCTCAATTGGAGAGCTGTACACAAAAAATAAAGGAGGGAAAACGACATGCCCATGGCTTGATGTGGTTATGATTCATCTTCACAGTCTCTTCAACCTCACTGAACCCTTTATTCCCGAGTACATACCATATGCCCTGGCATATGGAGGGAGCTCAGTAAGCATCTTTCATGTGCCTCTATGTGTGGTGTACATGCCTGTGTGAATACAAGTTCATGTGTGGGCACACATATGTACAGGTGCATTTGCATGTGTGTATGCATATATGTGGAAGCAGGAGGTTGATGTCTTTGTCGTCATTCTCCACCTTATTTTTACATGTATATGTGCTTGTGGTATGCATATATATGTGCATGTTCATATGTGTATAGATACGTGTGTGTGTGTGTGTGTGTGTGTGTGTGTGTGTGTGTGTGTGTGTAGCCCAGAGGTTGAAATTGGGTATCTTCATTGATCATTATTCACCTGATTTACTGAGGCAGGGTCTCTTGACTAAACCCAGAGCTCACTGATTCAGCTAGTTTAGATAGTTAACCTTCCCCAGGATCCCTTGTTGTCTCAGCCTCCTGAGTGCTTGGATTATAGGTGAGCTGCCACACCAACCCAGCATTTTTATGGGTGCTGGGGTCCCAAACTCCAGTCATCACCCACACTTGCATGGCAAGAGTTTTATCCACTGAGCCATTTCCTCAACTCCTCTCCACCTTGATTATTTGAGACAGGGACTCGCAAGGAACCCAGAGCTCTCTGATTCACATAGGCTAGCTAGCCAGCTTCCCCTAAGAATACACCTGTCTGCCTCCCCAGCACTGGAATTACTGATGCATGCCACCGGACCCCACTTTTACATCTATGCTGATAATCCAAATTCAAGTTCTCATGCTTGCATGGCATGAACTTCACCCGATGAGCCATTCCCTGCTGGAGTAAATATCATCCCAAAGTTTCCTCATAGCTGATCTAGTCATCAAGTGCTTGACCTATGGATGGACTCACATAATCAAAATGTGGTCCCACGTTCTGTTCCTCCATGCATTCTCGTGTAACCTTGTAACCTTGGGCACGTATCTGCTGCACCCGTTTCACCTGAAAACACAGGTCATGCAGAATACCATGGCACATGATGGTTGTCAAGGTTAAATGAGGTCCAAGGCCCCCCAGACACTTCTGCCCCACAGAAGAGGGAAAGGAGTAAAACCCAGTGGGAACGCAAGCACTGCCGTCAGAACCTTGCCATTGGGAAATGCAGGCATCTTTGAAGTCTGTCTTGTTGGTTTAGTGATAAGCAGAACCACATCCAGGGATGTTTCCAGTTCTGGAAGTGGAAATACAAGGAGAAAAATGCCAATGTGCAGATGTGGGGTAGAGTCTTCCTGGGGAGAGACTTACTTTTTTAAAAAAAAATTTTATTGTTTATTTTTATTTTTGGTTTTTCGAGGTAGGGTCTCACTCTAGTCCAGGCTGACCTGGAATTCACTATGTAGTCTCAGGGTGGCCTCAAACTCATGGTGATGCTCCTACCTCTGCCTCCCGAGTGCTGGGATTAAAGGCGTGTGCCACCTCGCCTGGCTAAGAAACTTACTTTTGATGGTAAGAACTACAGTGCTGTTCCCCACTGCAAAGTGTGGTGGTTGGATTCAGGTGTCCCCCATAAATTTAATATGTTCTGAATGCTTGATTCCCCAGCTGATGGTAGTTTTGGAATTGGAACCTTGTTGGAGGTGTGTTATTGGAGGTGGGCTTATGGGGGTTATAGTCAGTTTCCCCTTGTCAGTGTTTGGCACATCTTCCTGCCACTGTTAGCAGTGCTGCGTGGAGGTGATGTCCACCCCTCTGCTCATGCCATCATTTTCCCTGCCATCATGGAGCTTCCCCTTAAGTCTATAAGTGAAAATATACCCATTCTTCCCATGAACTGCCTTTGGTCGGGTTCTTTTCCACACAGCAAAGAGAAGTTCACAGCAACACACAGAGAAGAGCAGGGACTCAGAGAAAGTAAGTCACTGCCCCAGGGTCAACCATTCAGGAGATTCAGAGAGCAGATTCAGACTCAGGTCTGTCTGACTCTAGCACATGATCTTTCTAGGACCCTCTGCTTGGGCCCAAAGATGACCAGTGGGCTGAGGGACTTAGTTCAGAAAGAACTTCCTGACAGTACTGTCGGTGACCTCCTTTGCCCTGGATGGGAGATGAGTAGTCCTGGGATAGAAGATCAGATTTATACTACATGGCCTCCTTCATCCTGGTCGAATGCAGGAGCAGGATAGACCCCCCTCCCTCAGCCCTGTTCCTCCAAAACCAGCTAGCTGCTTTGTCAAGTGCCCTGAGGGGTGTTTTTAAACCAGTGTGTTTGTTTCCCCCCCTCACCCACCCCAGCACATTTAGGATTGGTTAGTCTTAAGCCTCCATCAAATCCCACTGGGCAGGGCCTTTGGCTTATTCCTCCCATCAACTCATTTATAAACATTCTCTGAGCTTATCTCCTGTGTCCGTGATGGGCACTGGTGTGTAGAAAGGACTGGGCATCCTGAGGCTGAGGAGTGGGGTGGGCAGTGTACACGGATGACCCTGCAGTGAGCTAAACCTTGCAGCTGGGTGGGGAGGAGGCACTCGGGTGGGGTAGCTCTGCTGGGAGGGACCTAGGAGGTTTCAGGAAGGATAAGGAGCAGGGAGAGCAAAGGATGCGAACCAGAAAGAGCTATGCAGGAGTCTAAAAGTCTGCTTCACTGCTCTAGGGCTCAGGATTCTGTGATTTGTAAAGATATCCGTAACTGGTTTTGAGAGGGTCCAATTCTAAGAGGGGCAAATGTAAGGAAGGGAAGTAGAACATAGGATGACCACACACCTTTGACAGCCAGCATAAGGACAGCAGCCACCTTTGTTCCTGTCCACACAGCCTGGAACCAATCCAGCTGGGAGTCTCTGTGGCGGCCAGAGACTGAGCATGACCTGGGCAGTTGCCCAGCTATAGCATTCACTGTATTGCTCTTCCCTCTACATCACGGAAGCAGAAACTCCTGTCTCAGGGGAACGTTCGCCCTGCATGAAATAGGTCCTTAAGGTGACAGTACAGATGGCTGTACCAATGTGGATTGTTAAGTCCTAGGAAAGTTCAAAGGAGAGGCATTGATCACACTTGCTGAAAGCTGGGACCGAGATCATTGTGCACATTATTTTGATGAAGGATTGACACCACAATAAAGCTGGTTTTAGTATTCCCTCCATTGTCCCCAGCTTGCTCTGCTAATCCAATTCCTAGGAAAAATCCTCCCCCATGAGGAGTGTAATGGAATCCAGCTGGCAGAGCAGATAGGTTCCCTCATTAGTGTGGGTTCAGACTCCAAGGTGTTGCCATGGCCTATGGCACTGGAGCTCCTTCCCAGGAGATGGACTCGAAGTGTGTGTGGAAATAGTGTTGACCATCCTAGCTGTCATTTGTGGAGTACTTTTGAGGGGTGTGTAGTTTCCTCGTGGCATATAACCTTGACATCACCTACGAGGCAGAAACTCCTTGCTTTTCCTCCAATATATCCTCTGGCTCGGGGCCTTTGCACATTCCCATCACATCTGAGTCTCAGCTTACCTAGAAAATGAAGAGGTCATCCTGGAGATGCCCAGGGGTCCTCCTCTTCCAGGCCATGAGCCTCTGAGCTGTGATATGGCTCTTCCATAAAGCAGGCTGCAGGTCTTCCGGAGCTGGCCCAGGGTCCTGGAGTCAGGAAACGTGTGCATGAGATCCCAGCTCTGTCACTCAGCAACTGTATGACCTCTTCTCCGAACCTCAGTTTCCTTATTGATAAAATAAGCATGAAGTCATCAGATATCATGATTGAATTTTTTCAGGGGGGTAAATAAATAACAGATAGCTGTCAGGATCCCATTTGGAAATCAAATCTAACTGATGGTTCATTCAGGCTTTCTCAAGGAAGAGGCTGGTTACAGGAGTGGATGAGCCAGATTAAATATATCCAGGGGGGTGTTAAGGCACCTGAAGACCAGCACAAGCAGAGAGCAGCTCTGGACCCAGAACTAGACGTTATTTTAACTTACCACAGACTGGGTAACTTAAACATCTTTTTTTTTTTCATAATTCTGGAAGGCGTAGACTTTTTCTAAGCCTCTTTCTTTGACAAGGAGGTCCTGGATGTCTTCTCCCTCGGTCCTCACATGGTCTCCCTCTGTGTATGTTTGTGTCCTAATCACTTCTTCCAAAGACACTAATTACCAGCCAGGCATGGTGGCACACTATGATATGATCCCAGCATTCAGGAGGCAGAGGTAGGATTGCTGTGACTTTGAGGCCAGCCTCGGACTACCATGAGACTCTCTGCCTCAGACAAAAAAATAAAATAAAACACTGAATGAGGCCATCCTAAAGACCTTGTTTTGAGGAAGTTTGAGGTGGGGGTGGAGGGTCAAGTCTGTATCAAGATACAGCAAGATATTATGCTGCCAGAACCCAGTGAAAGCTTGGATCATGGAGGAAGGCTGCCCAGCTGAGTCTGAAATGGAGAACACAGCCTCTGTCAGAAACCTCCCAAACTTCAGAGTCCGTGAAGAGGAAGACCTTTGATTCTGCCCACCTCCTATACCCGTTCTCCAGCTTCCAGCCAGGACTCAGTCACCTGGGAGGGGGCAGCCAATCGGATGCACAGAGATGAGTCCCCCACAGCCAGAGAAGGGCAGCAAAATGGACCTACCAATGGATGACAGAGACTTCAGTGAATGCTCTGAAGTCGCTCTCATGGAGGACACGCACAGGTGTTTTTTCCTTCCAGTTCATATGCAGGAAGGAGGGGAGGGGAAAGGACACTGAGCTCTGCATGCCTCGCTGGCTATTCTTTTGGAGTCTGGTTTTCTTTGGTCATGTGAACATGTGCATAATGAAATGTGTGCTTGGGCCTCACCACGCATGCTCCCTCTGTTGAGGTTTGAAATTACAGAGACCCTCTTTCCCTTTCGGCAGCCCATTCATTCATTGCTCCATCAGGCACCAGTGTCTGGTCAACTGGTCAGAGTCGTTTGGCCTTCTGCACTGTCTTGCTCCTCTCTGTAGGCAAATGAGACATTATCTTGTGCAGTGGAGCATCTGGCCAGGCTGCCAGAGAGAGGCAGGCTCATTATTGGAGAGAAATTAAAATCCTGGGGGCAGGGGTGATAGCTCAGCAGGTAACAGTGTTTTCTGTACAAGCATGAAAAACTAACTTTGAGCCATGCACGAGTTTGAAACCCCAAAGTCGAGGGGAGGGAGACAGGAGAACTCTTGAGGCTTGCCAAGAAAACATGAGCTCCTGATTCAATGAGAGACCTTATTTCAAGGAAATAAGGTAGACGAGCAATAGAGAAAGAAGCTTCCCACATGCATGTACACAGGGCACACGTATCTGCACACATGTACATCCACATCACATACTATGCACATGCACACACACAAAGAAATTAAAATATCCATGCCAACAAGTGGAGCAGAAGGTCCGGCTTCTCTTCAGAGGACTCTAGTATTAAGTTTTCATTACTGCAAAAAGCCCAGGGGCCTCAGACACCCCCTTATCTCTCCTCACAGCCCAACAATGCCATCCTAGGATTTTGCATTTCCCCAATCTTTTCTGAGCATTATATTTTGCTGTTTTTAGTGACAGTGTTAAGACTGATATCTTCTTTACTCTGTCTATTGTTCTCTTAAAGTTTTTTCTCTTAAGAGAAAGGCTAGTGAGTTTTTAACACTTGCCTTACCCACAGCGGCCTGGGCAGATCCAGGATGCATTTCTTCCAGCATCTATCTACTTTCTGGTGGACTCACTGTGACATACTGTCAGAATCTTGAAAGAAACTCAACCTCCTAGTGATTATCTGGGTGGGAAGATACAGAGATCCATGTATAGTGAACCAGATTTCTAACTGTGGTCTGTGGCATTGCTTACCGCCTAACATAGGCAGAATTACCATCAGTGATTTAGTGATCATAGATAATTAAATCAAATTAGATCGAAGATGAGAGCAATACTTTGACCCAGCCTGACAGCTTAAGGTAGTTGGGAACCAAGTTACTGGTGTGTGTGCTGTGTGCATATTTGTATGGAATGTGTGTGTGGCATGTGTACGGAGTGTGTTGTATGTTTGTGTGTTTGGGCATGCAAGTGCCATAGTGTATTAGTTAGGGTTCTCTAGAGGAAACAGAGTTGACAGAATGGATTGTAATAAAAGGGAATTTATTGGGGTAGTTTACAACAGTCCAAAAATAGCAGTCCGCAGGCCCACGGGTGAAGAAACCAGTAGCTGTTCAGTCCATGTGGCTGGATGCCTCAGCAGTCCCAATCCAGCCCTGAAGACCTGATGGCTCCCTTGGGAGTGGCTGCTCTTCAGTCCATGATGTGAGGCCAAGGAAACTGGATTCCGATGTCCAGGAAGGGTAGGAGAGCAGGATGTGAATGCAAGTCACGAATAAGCACCAGCAGCCGGGGGAAGAAGGAAGAAGTGCGTCCTTATATTTAGTCCCCTATGGGGGAAGGGCTCACTCTGGAGAAGGGAACTCCTCCCTTCTCCAAAATCCCAAAAGGAATTTGTCAATCCTTTCTGCAGGCAAACTCAGAGACTCGCCCAAGATTACTGTGGATTATTACATAGATGAAGTTGGTAAATAAATTTAGCCATCACACATAGCAAACATGAGGAAGTCAGGGACAAATTTGGGGTGTTGGCAGGTCCCTGTGAATGCCAGACTAGATGGGCTATAAGCTTTGGCATTCTTCTACTCCACTTTCCACTGGCTGAGGCAAATGAGGACTATAAATGCATGTGCCTCTTGTGTCTGTCATTTCATGGGTTCTGAGGACTTGAACTCTGATCTTCAGGTGTGCACAGCAAGAGCTTTTGACCACCGATCCATCTCCCCATCCCAAGCTGCTCTTGGATGTTTCTCTGAAATGATGCAAAGGATTTTTATGTCTAAGTGCTGGAGTCACCTTCCTGGAGCTGCCATGGAAATCTCCAGGAGGAGCATCTGTAACTTAAAATCTGACATGTGAAACACATCATACTCTAAACATCCTTGTGCACCAGCACGAGGCCAGGAGTGGAAAAACCTAGAGCTGACCTCATGTGACAGAACATATTCTAATGACAGGGACACTATAATTAGAATATATCACCTTCAAGCTGTGTGCACAAGGCCTGTATTAAACACAAAAGAATGTTGTGTTTAGACTTTGGGTCCCTCCCTAAGATATCCCATTTTACGTATGTAAATATTCCAAAATCCTCCCAAAAATATGTCCAAAATTTCAAAGACTTATGATCAGAAACAGTTGCATAGTTGTATTCACTCTGTGCCACAAACTAAGTAGCTTTAAGAAAAATCTGGGGGGCAATGAGAAATTGGGGATAACAACTCATTGTTGGCCCACTAAACATGTAACTCATTATGGACAATAAAAAAAATCTGGGCAACACATTGAAGTCAAGGTGTTAAAACTTTCTCTGAGCCTCTGAAATCCTGGGCTTCCTCCAGCTGGTAGAGCCAGGCATGCCTGTCACTTCAGTATCAACTGTATCTTCTCTTGTATTGTGTCTCCTCCTCCTCCTCTTATAAGGACACCAACCATTGGGCTGGATCCATTTCAACTCAGTATGACCTAAGTTTAATTTGATTAAATCTATAAATACATTGTTCCCAAATTAAAGTCACATTTACAGTTCTTGGTGTTAGGACTTGAACATATCTGTACGTGGATATAGTTGGACCTATAAAAATCACTGTTCCTCAGACTTTTATTTACAAGGCTCTCTGGTTAACAGACTTATTTGCATAACCCAAAGGGGCAGCTCAGGTATGAAGAGCTTCATTAGTCATCAAAGCATGTAAATTTAAATGCATAATGCAATACCTCTGCAGAGAATGTAAGTAAACCTTGTCAGATGGTCTGCAATGCAAAAAAAAAAAGAGAGAGAGAGAGAGAAAGGCAATTTTTAAAATGTTTTTAAAATATTTTAATTCATTTGAAAGCAGAGAGAGAGAGAATGGGCACACCAGGGCCTCTAGCCACTGCAAACAAACTCCAGATTCATGTGCCACTTTATGTATCTAGTGTACATGATCACTGGGGAATAGAACTCAGGTTGTTAGGCTTTGCAGGCAAGTGCCTTAACTGCTAAGCCTTCAGTCCAGCCTATAAGGCAGTTTTTAGTAGTAACAGTAAGGGTGTAAACAGAAAGAACCAGAATCGGTTAAAGCTGAACACTGGCCCAGAAACTCCACTCCTTGGTGTGTACCCAACAGAAACATAGGACACCAAAACATATATTCCAGAATGTTTATAAGAACTTTGAAAGCTGGAAACAGCCTACCAGTCTACCAGCAATATATAGGATAAATAAAATAAGATACCCTCATGTTTTAAATGTTCCAGATGGACAAGCAACAGCTGCAGACAGCAATATGGGTCTATTTCATACACATATATTATTTTATTTCAACATAATGTTGAATCAAAGACTCATCATAAAAGTCATGATTCAAGCTACATGAAGCTGAGCAGTGGATAAATTAACCCGTAGTATAAAGTGTAGGAGATACTGACAGAGTAATGGGCGGTGTGGGACTGAGGGGGATTCTGGCCTGGGAATGAAGTTTTGTTTCTGGATCAGGATTTTAATTACAATGCTGGGGTGACTATGTTTAAAAAAAAAATCTCAAGGCCATCCTCTATGATTTTTATGCTTTTCTGAAGGTATTTTATTATTTATTCCATGAAACATTTGCTGATAAATAAGAGTGCTCAATAAATCTTGATTTAAAAGGTGTTTGCCATTCACCAAGCTCTTCATGTTCTTATTCCTGTCCTAATCTTAGCTGAATGAGCTCCATCTAATGAGATGAAGTGACTGGACAAAGAGTTATTTTTGAAAAGAACATTTCCCACGGCATGTTAGGAATGCATTCTATGTGCCTAGGCTATGTCTCTCTTTCTCAGTCAGCCAGCTTTCCATTATAATAATCAACACTTGGAAATGGCAAGCTGATAAATTTGAAAGGACTGGGAAGATAGCTCAGCCAGTCAAGTGCTTGTCTTGCGAGCAGGAATACCCGAGTTCAATTCCCAGAACCCATGTTTAAAAATACAAACCATGAACATGGAGGCACGCATTTATCATCCCAGTGCTGGACATAAGCAAATTGCTGGAGTTTATTGGTCAGCCAGTACACCTACTTGGTGGGTTTCCAGTCAACGAGGGAGACCCCATCTCAAAAAACCCATGGGTGGATGGCACCTAAGAAACAATTCCTGAGGTTGTCCTCTGGCCTCCCCTCCAGCCAATGCCATTTGCGCATACTTGAATGCGCACACACCAGCATTTACATACACCTGAGGAAAAAAGGAGAAAGAGAGGTTGATTTTTGCCTCAAAATTTCAGGGATTCCAGTTATAAGAGGTCTATGGAGAGGCAGCACATCATAGTGGGAGTCTGCAGGGCACAAAACTGTGAAGCCAGGAACCCACCGTCCTCTTCAACAGTGTCCCCAGTGACCCACAGAGTTCCCTTGACCACCTCCCACTAGTACCATGCAGTGGACCGAGCCTCTGAACACAGGGGACATTCCAGACATTCTCTCCATTCAAGCTCCAATTGTGAATACCTGAGGCCACTTTGTACCCCATCTCATCCATACTTGCAAAAAAAAAAATCCAGCAAAGCCAATTCTCTTTCTCACTCCCTTTTTTCTGTCTGTCTCTTAGCTTTCAAGAAGGAAAAATTAAAGAAGCAAAAAGTAGACTACAGAACCCTGTAATTATATGATCAAAAGTGTGTCTACAGTAACATCAGCAGGGGATCTTAAATTGAGTCGTTTTTAATAAACTCACCTTCTTATTGGGTCATGCATGAAAAGACAGTTCTAGTGCTTCAAAGCAAAAAGGGGAAAGCCATGATTGCAGGGGTCATTTTCATAAACATTTCTAGGATGAGAGCCTGGGAGCCTCCCACAGAGCTCTCTATACTCGGTGCCCACTGACAGTTTTGCTGGTCTGACCAGCCAAGCCTCAAGAACCAGCAGAGAACTAAGAAACTGAAGAAATGCAAACAGAAGCCAGGCAGAACCCACAGGGAAGAGAGGAGCAATGGCCCAACTTTGAGGCTCACCATACACATATGATGTCAAATATTAAGTGTATTGATCCTGCCATCTTCTAAACTTAATTTCCTTAACAGTGTTTCCCACACTAGCATCCTACATGGAGTTTAGAAATACAGGCTTTTATCCAAAGTCTGCTCTCATCCTGTCTGTTGGAGACGTGTATTTAACCACTTGGGACTTCAGTTTTCCCTTCTGAAATAAGAAAGCATGTGTTCAAATTTGAGCAGGTCACTCCTACCCCGATCCTCTCATTTGGCTAAAGCATGAAAATAGACTGCAAAGAAGGAAGAGGAGAAGAGGAAGAGACAGGAGGGAAGGGAGGACAGAGAAGGGAAAAATGGTAACAGAACTTCCTCTTTACTAAGTCTTCCTAATGCAGGCATAGGGCACTCACTTTGCCTGGTATGATGGCTAATTTTGATTGTCAATTTGACTGGATTAGGAAACCCCTAGGGCATTGGTGAAGCCCATCTCTGAGGATTTCTGTGAGGGCATTTCCAGCAAAGATGAACTAAGAAAGGGAAAGACCCACCCAGAGCATGGTGTCACTAGCCCATGGTCTGGGGTTCCAGACAATCAAGAGGGGAAAGGAGAAAGCCAGCAGAACATTGGCATTCTCCTTTCTCTACTTTGGGATCTTCTGAGACTTGAGCAAGGAGCCTTTCACTCTGCCATCATGGAGGTACCTGTCCCTTGCTTTTCCCACCATGATGGACTGTATCTCTTCCAGCTGTGAGACAAAATAAGCTCTTCTTTCTTTAATCTTCTTTTGTCAGAACAATGATAACCAGTAACTAATATCACCAAGTAAGTTTAAGCAGTTCCCCTTGTCTGCCAGTCAGCCTCCATATGCTGAGAAGTGTGTTGGGTGGGCTCAGAGGCAGGAAGAGCCTCCCCCATCATGCAGGAGATGAAGATGACAGGAGTCAGCTCTGATACACTGTCCTGATTTAAATCTTTCTGGGCTCTAGCCAGTGACCACCGTAATCAACACGAGGTCAAGCCCACCCCAGCCGTGACATAGTACTTCATGATGACACGGATCTGTCCTTGGGGAAGCCCTGCCATTCCTGACCTCATTCATGCTTGGCCTCTGCCCATGATTGCACAGGGCCATCTGCACTTGGCCCATGGCCTTCTCTCTGCCTTCCAGTGCCAACTCTTCCCCAGGGGCAGCTACTTTGTATTGGCATGAGGCCTTGGATGCAATGGGTTTCCCTTGTCAGTGGTGGAGCTGGGGATTAGAATTTAGATAATACCTAGCAAGATTCCAATGCACCTCAGAATTTAAGGAGTACCCGAATTCGTGTCTATATCAAGTTAAAGAATTAAAATTATAGACCACCAGAGGATAAGGTATAGTGGGAAGTTACAGAGATTCCCCCCAGCCACCAGTGTGGAGAGAACACATGGGAGAGGTTTTAACCAAATCTATGCTGTTCAGCTAAACAAGCAAAAGAAGAAAAGATAACAGAGGGCTCCCATCATGAGGAGAAGGGTTCTTGTGGGGGAAAATCTGGAGCCTTCCCTCACCAAGGCCTGGAGATTCAGAAGTCCTTCTCCTAAGATGCCATGTGCAGGAATAAGAGACTGGACTTTGTTTCAGTAACTTTTTAAAACCTCCTCAGGTAAGCCAGAGAAAGAGCTGCTTGGTCCATACCTAGCCAATCAGTTCTAGCATCTCTGTTTGAGCTCTAGCTAGACACACCTCCCACTCAAGGGGAGGGGGTCAGGTTTGGAATCTATGGAACGTGCCTGAAACTGTCACACCCTGACAAACATATGCACGTGTGCACGCATACACATACGTACATTTGCAGTCAGAAGGCAAGACTGCATGGTTGAAAGATCACAAGCCAGAGAGTGTGATTCTTTTTTCTGTTAACTAGCTGTGTGTGAACCTTAGTGTAAAACGGGATCATTCCATCTCCCTTGCAGATTTACTCCAAGAACTAGAGGCCATGTGGGTCAACAGCCTTGCCTATGAAAGGCACAGCAGGCAATGGACATCGTGGTCAATGTCATTATTTTTAGTTTCACCTCCCTTTTACAGCTGGCCTGGCAATAACATCCTCTGCCCCATGCAAAAATAGTTTGAGGAAGGATTCCTCTTTCCTCTCTACAGAGACTCTACCTTGCTCTCATTGCCATTCTGGCTACAGTCACAGTGGGGAAAAGAAACTCCTCCCTCTGTTCCACAGATGAAAGCTCTTCCACAGGACCAGATGTTCACAGGGAAAAGCCTTTGATTTTTCATTTATTTATTCATTTCTTTATCTTGCTTCAGTGTCTTATGCTCCTGCACAACAGCTGGCCCCACGCACCCCAGCCAACTCCACCTAGAAGCCCTTGTCAAGTTTTGAGACCTCTAGGCAGAGTTCCAAGCTCTCAAGCTTCAGTGACAAGTCGAAATGGGCAGATCGCTCAACAGCAGATGCCACCCAAAGGCCAAAGTCAAGCTTTTTTGGTACCACCTTCCTCCTGACAGCAGAAGGTGGTTCTGGCGCCTGACTCAAGGCTCACAAATCAAAGCCATATTTTAGCTTGAAAAGGTCTGCTTTCCGGTGGAATTACTTTCATTCTTTTAACCAGTGTGCAAGCTTGCCCCCACCTTGCGTGCAGGTGCATAATTTGTATTAATCCCAGTGGGGATGATGCAAGTTCAGCGAGTGATAATTAGACACCGTAATGTGGAGATGTGTAGTTTCTGTAACTTCTTCTTGGGTTTTCATGTACCATGTCACACTTTGAAAGCCCATTAGGGTCTTTCAGTAGGATCTCTCCCCAGCAACCCTAGGAGCCAGAGCAGTAAATAGGTGGGATTGTTTGAGCCTTTTTCTGCTCCTTTTAGTTCTTTAGAATTCTGTTGTTAAAAATGTGTCTTTTCAGCTCTTTCACGGCCAGCTTGCAAACTCCTCGCCTTGGAGGAGAAAGACAGGTTCTTTTAGAAGCCTTATCAGAGTGGCTCTATCTCACATCCTGAGCAGACTGCTTTCACCACATGCGTGTAACTTTCCATGTGGTGGATTTTCTTTCATTTATGGCGACGGGTTTTTTTTTTTTTTAGTTCCCGTGGTTGTATATTTTTGCTGTCACTTGTGGTCACCCCCAGGGGGCCTCCCATGGAATGCTTGTTGTGACACTGTAAGCTGACTATTGTTAGATTACTAGAGGGGGTGGATCAGGGCATTACACACAAGGGAGGCTCTGGAAATATTTAGGACATCTTCACTGAAGCTCAGAGTGAGCCTTCACTGTCTCAGCCCATCTCTCAGAGCAGCACATATGGCTGCTGTGCCTACTCTATGGGGTGCTTTGAAAGATCTGATATTTCACTCCTCAGAGTCATCTGGGCATCCCTACGAGATTGTCCCTATGTTACAAATAAGGAACTGCAGCTCAGCACACAGTGGTTCTTTCAGGGGTCACTTGGTAGTGAGTGATACTATCAGGACTTGATTTCCAAGTCACTGTGGTCACATCCTTGCATTCAGCGTCCCCTTGGAGGGCAGCTCCATGCACCTGGATTCCCACCACTCTTTCTGATCTGTCACTCCAAGGTCTGAGCATATTTGTTGTATGAATAACCTGGATTATGGATTGATGAAAAAAGACAAATGCTCTCCAACATGCTAGACAACTCTGTGCAGCGTCTCTTAATTTATTTTTTGTTGTTGTCTGAGAGAGAGAAAGGGGGAGAATGACTCATTATCTTTTAAGGTCTTCTGTTTTAGTGTGGTAGGAAATGTTTGTAGCCTGAGAGATGGTCAGCAGCCAGTTCCAGGGAAGCCATGGCTCTCCTGGCTTGCCCTTCACTCTTCCTTCTCTTGCTTAGGTTAGCCCTCCGCCCTCCCACCACTAGCAACCATCCTTTGGGTTTCCGTTTTGGACAGCTTTCATTTCCGGAAGCTCTTCGAAATATTTCTCCTATACTCCTCTCTTTCTCCACCTGCCATGGATGAGTGATCCATGGTCTCTTTCTCTAAGATCTAGGACTGTGTTTTACAAACTGCCAATTCTCCAGTTAGCCCAGTGAATAGAATCATAGAACACACTCAGGTGTGTCAACATGGCTTCCCAAAAATTGTGCCATACACATGGAGTACATGTCAGAACAGCCACCCCCTATCCATGAGGCATCTGAGCAGTGCCTGCACTAGCTAGAATCCCTGGATGGGCCCTTCTTCAAGTGACCCTGTAGGTTATGAGCAGATCCTTATCTATACTTATCTGGACTTGACACAAAATTGGGGTGCTTCTAGATATATCCCCTGCTCACCTGATTAGGCTCACATCTTGACTTCTGCCCCATGGAAACAATCTTGCTAGCACACTCCTCACATATCTGTGTTTCCACACTGCCTCCCTACCTACATGCCTCTGACCATGTGGTTTCCCCAGATACTCTGAACACCAGCCCAGGCTGACCTCAGCCTCACGCCTCCAAGTTCCACTCATCAGCTACACAAGATCCCCGCATTTGCAGACATCATGTGGAATTGTAATAATAGGAGAATCCACCATCATTGCCCATCTTTGTGTCCCTATATGAAGGCCTGGAAGAGGTGGAGTGTCGACCCTCCACCTATGTTGAGCTCATGTAGTGAATAAAGCCCATGAGATTTGGGAAAGTGGGGAAGAAAGAAAGTACATGTGTTTCTGTTGTTCCACACATAACTGATGAATAAATGAGAGAGCTCAAAGCCATTTTTAAAAAATATTTATCTATTTATGAGAGACAGACAGACAGAGACAAAGACAGAGAGACAGAGAGAATGGGTGCACGAGGGCCTTCTAGCCACTGCAAATGAACTCCAGAAGCACTTGCCACCTTGTGCATCTGGCTTTATGTGGGCACTTGGGAATCAAACTCTGGTCCTTGTGCCTAAACCACTAAGCCATCTCTCTATCCCCTCAGAGCAATTTTAAGAGCATGTCAGCAATGGCCTGGCTGTAGGAGAGAAGGAAGATGGAGGAGTTTGAAATGTTCCAAAACAAGTTCCACCATCAACACTGAGTCCTTTGGAGACAGTTCCATAGCAAGGCTTTTATACACACACACACACACACACACACACACACACACACACACACACACACACACACACATTTGTCTTAACCACACACTGCTGGGATGAACCTCCAAACCAGGCACAGTTATGGGAGGAAAGGATTTATTGAACTTAGAGATTCAGGGGAAGTTCCATAATGGCAAAAAAGGCTGGCCCCCTTTCACAGGTCCAAACAGAGAGAGAGAGAGAGAGAGAGAGAGAGAGAGAGAGAGAGAGAGAGAGAGAGAGAGAGAGAGAGAGAGAGGCCATCACCAATACCACACACAATAGCAAAACAGGTAGGGGTAAGGGAGAGAAATTTTCTTCCCCTTTATATAGCCTTAGGGCAGGGTCTTTACAACCCTTTCCCAGACTTGTTGACTCCCTGAGTCTCTGAAATTTCCTTCCTGCACAGCCCTCCCAGGAAAGGATGTTTGTTTCTAGCTCCCCTGAGCCACCTTACATCCTGCTCCCTACTGAGAGGACTGCTTTCCTGTAAACAACCTCAGAGACCCACCCAAGATTACTAAACAGGTCAAGTTGATAACAAAATTTAACCATCACAAAGCATGCTAATATGAATTGGGATAAGGATATTTATTAGAGCATTGTTCATGACAGCAAAAATGTAGTGAAGATGTCCTTAAACTGAGGAATGCTTACATTGTATTAAATGAATGAAGTAACAAGTAATAAACTAGAAGTTATAATACTAACATGGTTAAATTATAGACCTAACAGTAGACAGACACTATTAGAATAGGAAATATGCGATGTGAAACACACCAAAAACAGTATGGATGGTTTGCTCTCTAGGCATGGAGAATGAAGGAATAAAAACATGCAATGATATGAAACAGCCACCACAAGAGACCTGGTGCCTCGGAGGAAGAGAACAAGTACAATGAGATGGCAGATCTGTTATTATATCTAGTTGGAGGGTATTTTTTACATTAGTTTCTGAACTTTTGTTGGGTTGAAATAAGTCAATAAAAGTTAAACTTGAATTATATGGAATTAAAGTCTGGGCAATTGGAAGAATGGCCTTATGTTACTGCATTTAGTCCTAGGGTCTTGACCCTGCCCCCTTTCCAAGGAGCCTAACAGAAGGTGCTGGCTGCACCAGGGAGTCCTACTCAGGCCATTGAAAGCATTAGTTCTGAGCTCAGACTCCACAGACTGATAGTATGCATGGACCTCTCCAGAGGTTTCAAAATATGCATTAATATCTGTCATCACTACTCCTAGCTTGCACACCACCCTTGGTTCTAGATATGGGGACCTCAGTCCAATCTAATTTAAATTAGTTGTTGCAATAAGATTTGATGAAATTAACTTTCATACATTGAACTGGACTCACATTTTTGAATCATTCACCAATCTTAAATTACTGTAAATTCCTGCTATATAATCAATGTTACTTTACTTTCTCCCCCAAAGAAACAGTCAAGTCATACATTTTTAAATGAATCATTTGGCATGCAGTGTAATGGATTTTTATGGCATGCCCAAGCAGATGTCATTCGACTTTGTTCTTATTCACCCCTCCTCCACTAACTTTTCCCATCACTCCCCTCGCTGCTCCCATTCCAAGTATTACGATCAATGTGAAGTTTACTTTTTCTAAAAATATCCCTGACCCCCTCCCCTTTAAAAATTGAGGGAACATTTCTCATGGTGTGCTGGAGCTAGTTTGCATGCTCAGGATGGCCAGTTGTCTGCATTTCTCCCCAGCTTCATGTCAATGACATCACACTGCTGGCCTGAAATCACCCAAGCTGGGCGCATTTTCACCTTGGAAACTGGCAAGCTCTACCAATGAAGTTTCATTTCTACTCAGGACAGCTTGTGGCTGAGCATCACCAGGGTCCCATTAGTGGCTGGGGGCATAGTTCAGCTGGTAAGAGAGCTGGCATGAGGGTCTGAGCCAGCCTAAGTTCTGTCTCCAGCACCCATGTAACAAGCTACATGTGGCCATGCACACCTGTAACCATAGTCCTGTGGAAGGCCGAGATAGGAGAATCACTGGAGCTTGCAGCAGTGAGAGCCTCTGTCTTCAGGAAACAATATGGAAAAGTGACAGGGGACAGCCAGCATCCTCCTCTGGCGTCTGCTTGCAGACACACAGGACCACACACATTAGCAAACATACATGCATATACTGTACAGGGAGGAAGGGAGGGAGCACGCTGCCAAGGAGACTCACAGGTTTTCTTGATCATTGCATCTCCCCTGCTAGTTAAGTATTGACACACAGGTTTTCTGAGGTTGGTGGAGCAAGTAGCATCTTCTTCATTTTATAAGTATAGAAAGTGAGTCATAAAAAGGAGAAATCCCACCCACAATGCCAATGAGACATTGTGGACACTCTGGTCTGTGGCAAAGGAATCCAGGCTTTGGTGTGAGGCAGTCCTGCACTTGAATCTGGCCAGTTGCTGTTGAATTCTAAATAGAAGAAGCATCTGAGTTAACTCTTCCACTTCTCTACTGATAAAAGAAAGGTAAAATCTAGCTTGTAAAAATCGTGGGTTGATAAGGGAAAATCATATCTGGAAACAAAAATGACCCACCCAACAGTATATCAAATTGATATGCAGTAGATGTAATTTACCTCTGACATAAAAATGCAGATGTCTGTGTATCATCCCTCCTTCCCTTGGACACACATACAGTTTTTTAAACCCTTGATGGTATATAAACTTTACTCCAAGTTTTGCCATTGGAATAAGTAGATTAAGTGTGGAGCTAATATTTATGTCTGATGGCAGAAATCAGCTTTGTTCTTGGAATCTTGGAAATGTATATATTATGTGCCAGCAAAGATCATTATTTCAGTTGCCTACAGTTTTCCATTGCTCTGGGGGCCCCATGGGTTTAACCACCCCAGCCACTTGAACTCTGAGCCTTTTCTGTTGGCTCACACAGCTGCGTGTAAGACAACCAGCTAAGCCAAATACACTTTTTTATGATTTTATTTTTACTTTCTGGATGGCATTTAGTTGTTTTAACCTCCTTCAACATCTAAAAGGGTATACAATGGAAAGTTTCTACCCTATACCCTTTCCTGGTGGCCACCCCCAGGTCTCTCTCGAAGCATAAAGGATGACATGGAGGAAGAAACAAACTCTTGTAGGTTTCTTAAGAACTCACAGGCTTTTGGAGCTTGGGTTATAGACCCAGTGTGATACCTGCCTTCCATGTAATCAACACAGAAACTGATGCTCACTCATCCAAGGAAGGCCCTGTTGAACACCGAAGCAGACCCATGTGACTAGTCTATACTGCCCAGCAATTGATTAAGATGCAGTCAGAGTAAAGTCATAAGGAAGCTGCTCTGCACAGCTTCTGGGAACAGAGGTGCAGGCCACCTGACCACGGAGGATTAGGAAAGAGTCCACTGTGGTCTAGTCTATTAAACCACTGAAACTTTCTTCCCTCCCGGAGACCCTTTGCATTACTTCCTCCTTCCTAGTCTCTTTTCTGTTTTGGTGTTATCTCTTTTTTCTGTCCTCCATGATCGTGACCAGTTGATAGGCCCAATTGAGGTCATGAATGCAGTGGTCACCTCATGTCCAGGAGGCACCATTCCAAAGCACATTCCAAAGGCACCCTACAGCTGGAATTTGGGGCTTTTTAAGCCAAGAACTATTAGTTTCTGGCATTTATAGCTCAGATATGCTAACACACATGTGCTTGATTCCTATGATGGTTTGTAATTGAATGAAACCTGAATTTGCTCAAAAGAAGAAGAAAATGGTTTGTGTCTGCAAAGATGTGGTATGTACTATACTGTGGGAATACCACCTACCAGCCAAACTAAGAGTGTCAGGTCTCCAGGGAAAAACATAGGAGAAAATAAAGACCATATCTTTGAGAAATGTCCTACATAGTAGGTGCACAGCTAGAATCTTTTATTTTTACTTTTATTGCAATAACATATACTTAGTATAAGCCGACTGTGTTAACCACACTTTCTTGAAGCATTTGTTGAGTCCACCCACACTGAGTGTAACCGTCATCACCGTCTTCCTTCATCCTTGCAAGAGTCTCTGAAAGTCTGTGTTTCTTTCTTACAAAGTGAGAATGATGTCATCTCTTACTGAGTGCCTGGCATGGTGGAGTCTCATACTGAGTATCTGGCAGAGCCTGGGGTAGAATCCAGGTCTCTGCATTCCTTATGGTGAAGGGCTCCATGCCTGAACTTTTGGAGGACAAGTTCATCCATGCCAGTGATTAGGCATCTCCACACAGCACACTGTCCCCATGAAGCCTGTGGGTCTGCAGCCATGTTGTGGGAGTGTGCCTGGCTCCTCACTGTTGCTTTTTTGTTCCTCTATCCTGTGCTCCTGCCCAGGGGTGATTCTGCTGCTCCTGGACAAGCTGCGGAAGATGAAGTGGGAGCAGATGTGGAGGCTGACGGCAGAGAGGGAGCTTATGGGGATGCTGTCTACCTCCTTGGCTGACCAGGTGAGTGGCCAGTTACAGGCACTGTGACTCCTGGGTGCCCAAGTGTTAGCACACAGTAGCTTGTCACCACAACACATACCTGAAATAGAGCAAAGGGTTTTTGGTTGTTGTGGTGGTTATTGCTATATTGATTTTAAAAAAGTCAAGGTTACATTACATATCCCAGGCTTTGAAGTAGCAATCCTCCTGCCTTGGCTTCCTGACTTTATAAGTATGTGCCACCAGGTTTGGCTTTAAAGGGTAATTTTGGCTCAGAGTTCGGGAGGTTTTAGTCCATGGTTAGTTGATCACATTTTGCTTTTAAGGTAGAAGAACATGGTGGGAACATGTGGAGGAACAAAGTTGCTCACCTTCTGACAGGGACACACAGGAAAAGAAGAGACTTGGGCCCCTCCATATTCTTTAAGGGCATGCCTCCAGTGACCTTAAAATCTCTGAATATCTCTCACCTCTGAAAGGTTCCATCATCTCTAATGGGGATTAAGGGAGGATATGGGGACCAAGCCTTTTTTAACACATGATTCTTTTTTTTTTTTTTTGGGCGGGGGGTTGGAATATTCCAGATCTAAACTACAGCAGGCCTGGGACTGTATCTCAAAACATCCTTCAAGCAGATACGTCTGAGTTTTTCCTCCACCTATTGTATGGCTCCCTGTTTAAGTGGAGATGTCTTGCATTGGCCAGGCTAGAACATTCCCACACCTTCGTCCATCTCTTCATTCATTTGCTTGTTCAGAAGACTTTGGCTGAACACTGTATTCCTGGCCCTGCTGAAGAAGGAAGTCAGAAGTAAACCAAGAACCCACTCCTTGACCTCAGAAAGCTCATAGTCTATGGAAGCAGATGCATGAGTAGAGAGGGCTTGATATGCCAAGGGGCCTCCATCATTACCACCTGCTCCTCAGGCCCCAGCATATCACTGCCTATTTCACAAACATTTCTCTTATCTCTCTGGCAACTACCATCTAAATGTATAAGCTCAGGCCATCACTGAGGTCCTGCCCTGGTGACTGTGAGCTCAAGGGAATGTCATTTAAGTAGGAAGGACAAACCAGGAAATCACCTTTTTTTCCCCACACAGTTTGGGACAGTCCTTAAACTCCACCAAACTATGAACAAGTGTTCACTACATCCCATTGCACATTTTGTCTGGGCCAGGTGGCAGGTGGATGGTGGGGGCTCCTGTGTTTGACCTCACACATACCAGGATCACCCATTATTTAGCTCTTCTTCCTGTGACATGGTGGCCATCTTCAGAAGGGAAGATAAGATGCTTTCCTTGGGTTTTCTTCACTCCATCTTTTCCTCTTCATTCAAACAAGGAACCCATTCATCACAGTTTTCTTCAGTTGCCTGGTTTGTCAAATTTCTACAAAGTTTTTTGAATATAAAGGAAACAAGAAACTTTGCAGGGTTACATCACTGATTTTTCTCCAAATTATTATTCAGTTTTTTCCCAAGGAACCAAAAACTGATTTTCTTTTCTAAAGAGTGAGATACAGCATAATGAATGAGTTAAGGAAATGAAATAACTCGGACGCCGTCTTAAACCTGGGGGGGAAAGTTGTCTGTATCCTCATATTTCAAATCAGGTCACCGTGACTTGAGTGTATTCCCAGCAGCTAGCAATTGTATACCCACATCCAGTGAGGATAGTTTGTTCAGCCATCTTTTGCTGTAAAGGTCCATAATTCACCTCCCGGCACCACCTGTCAGCAGCTAGCTAATAAGCGTGGCTCCATGCAGGAGCTTGGAGAGGAGCCCAAAAGAGGTAAAACCTCCCCAGACAAGGCAGAGTGGATTTTGAAATGGGGAATGTATACTCTGGATACCATGGCCTGCAGGAATCCAAGTAGCATCCATCACCAGGCCAACCAAGAGCCCCCGGAAAGAGCTGCTAGGGGGAAGATCTGCAATTTGTCTCAGCCCTCTGGATGAGTTGAGCCACTTGTCACCCCACAGTTTCCTCTCCAGGAGGCTCAGGATGGATAGCACAGAGTTCCCACATAGGGCAGAAATAGAGGAGGAAAAGAGACTTCATTGATTTGTGCTGGCCAGCTTGGGGAAGTCACTCTCTGTCCCTATGTAAGCTTGCTGATGATACTTGATGGGACCAGGAGGATTCATGAGTATCAAGTCGTCCAGGACATTCCCCTATCTCTGTCCTCACATTGTTATCACTGGGTTCCTAGAGATAACAGGAAGGAAAACTACCCTCAGTGTGAGTGACCCTGCTTCCAGACCAGGGTGCTCAAGAGACCCCTCCCACAGGGAAGATGGGAGCTGAAAGCTAAGTCTGACCACTGACTGGATTGTGTCTTTGCCTTTATCCCTAGGATATTTTTAATGCTGTCATCAAACAAAACCCCTTCCTGGTATATCAGCTCCCCTGTTTCTGGAATGTTCAGCTGTCGGACCACACTCGCTCCGAGCAGTGCTACAGGGACGTGTCTGATCTGAAGGTGGGTCACATCTTCAGAGGTAGAGTGAGAGCAGGTGCCTGCTGTGGGCAGAGGGAAGCTGGGTTGGGGGACTTCTGTGGGGGGACATACAGGGGCCTGTATGCAGTGTGGTGGAATGGATAAGGTACACAGAAGACTAGAAAGAACATGCTTTTCTTCTTTCTGGCTGTTTTCTTCCATGCTCTTTCTGGGGCTTTCTAGAAAGTGTCAAGTGCCTGAGTAGGAAACAGCCTGTGTGTGTATTTCTCTCGCCATATGCTGCCAGCTGTTTTGGTTCGAGTCAGCTATCCAGATCTGTTGATTTAACTCAAGCAAAAGCATTTGTGGAGGGTTCATTCTGTGCCAGGTGCTACAGACAAGAGTGTGAATAACTTCCCAATTCTAAGTCATACATGTGGAACAGGAGTGGTGTGCATGTCAGGACATAGGTATCGATAATTATTACAGGGGATATATATGTGTAAGAGTGTGAGGATCAGGGCAGAGGATACAAGCATACATAGCTCATTCTCCCTGTGAAGATGAGACAGAGACTGAAAAGCCTTCATTATGGCTCTGAGGAAATACTGAGGAAGGACCTAGCTGTCAAAAGAGAAATAAACAAGAGTGTGTCAGTTAGCTAGAGCTATTGATAATGCTGCATAACAAACTGTTCTTATTTGGCTGAAATTGACAGCCACTTATTTAGTTGATGAGCCTACACAGTAGATAAATGTTTGGCTCATTTTCGGTGGCATAACCTAAGCACTATATTTGTCAGGGTTCTCTAGAGGAATAGGGTTGATAGAATGAATTGTAGTAAACAAAAGGGGATTTCTTGGATTAGTTTATAGGAATCCCAAAATAGCAGTCTGCAGGCCTGAGATTCAAGGACTCGTTAGCTGTTCAGTCATGGCTGGATGCCTCAGTAGTCCCAATCCCACACTGAGAGCCTGAAGGCTTTCTGAAGTGCTGTTTGGTCTTCAATCCAGGATGGAAGGCTGAGGAAACTTGGTACCAATGCTGAGGAAGGATAGCCGAGCAGGATGAATGCACATACAAGCTGCCTATAAGCACCAGCAGCCAGGTGGGAGGAAGGAAGAGAGAGAGCTTTCCTGACCCTTGGGGCTTCCTTACATCCTGCCCCCTACTCAGAGGGTCTCCCATTCTGGAGGTAGGATCTCCTTTAGTTAATCCTTCCTATAAGCAACCTCAGAGACCCACCCAAGATTACTGTGGATTGATTACTAAACAGGTCAATTTGACAACAAAGCTTAGCCATCACAAGCACCTATGATCAGCTTTTGGTCGATTGCTAGAGCAACTCAGCTGTCCTTTAGTGTCCCTAGCATGCTGTCAGCAGGCCAGGCTGACATGCTCCCATAGCGAGGCAAAGGGGAAGCCATAGTCCACAGAAGGAAACCCTGAGTCATCATCGCTAGTGACCCGTTGAACAAGGTACTCGGGCAGTTACACCAAGAGTTAAGAAATGTGTCAGAATTCCTTAGCTACAGGGGAGAAATGAATAATTTGCACTGCCATTAAGTGATGTGATGAGAACTAAGTGTTTAAACACATGAGGGAGACATTTCACATCCAAACCACAATAGGAGAAGAAAATAAAACCAGCCCTGTTATCAGCACCTGCTGAGGCTGGATAAAAAGCTGTGTAGCAATTCCCTTCTTATTACTGGGACAGAACACCTAACCACAAGCAGCTTGAGGGAGGAAAGGACCGATTTCAGCTTACAGTTTCAAGGGGACGCTTCAACATGGTGGGGAAAACATGGCAGAGCAAGCAACTGAGACATCACATCTTATCACAGCAGCCTGAAGGAAACCAGCTGAGTTATCTTAGCCCTGAACACCCACGTCCACCCTCAGCAACACACCTCTTCCAGCATGGTTTCACCTCCCAAAGGCTCCACAACCTTCCCACATTGCCACCATCTGGGGATCAATTATTCAAAATACACATTCAATGCACCACACATGTATTTAAAAACAAAAAGCAATACTTTGTAAACTTGATTAATCTGTCTGTAAAAAGAGAAGGAAGAGGCCAGAAACAGTGTCAGAGTGTGAATCCAGACAGGCCAGCACAGAGCAGGTGGACAAGGATTGACCTTGATGTGCTCTGCTGGCCTCTGGTAGCTGGAGTATAGTACAGAGGTATATCCTAAGAATGTAAGAAAAGAAAGAGAAAATGAAAGCATAGAAAGCAAGAACTCAGGGGCTGGAGAGATGGTCTAGTGGTTAAAGGTGCTTGTTTGGAAAGCCTGCTGACCTGTGTTCAGTTCCCCAGTCATCCACATAAAGTCAGATGCACAACATTGCACATACATCTGGAGTTCTGTGTGCAGCAGCCAGAATCCCTGGGGTAGCCACACACACACACTCTCCTCTTTTTCTCTCTCCACACACACAAATAATAAATAAATATGAATAAAAGAAAGACAGCAAGAAATCAGCTTGATAGAAACAAATCTAAATGTATCACAAATCGAGTAAACGTAAATTAATTTGAATAGTGAAAAAAGATTTCTAGATATAAGAGAAAATCACATCCAGCATACGCTGCTTATAAGAGCTATACAAAAAGAGCTATACAAGCCGGGTGTGGTGGCGCACGTCTTTAATTCCAGTTGGAATTAAATTCCAATTGACTTGGGAGTCAGAGGTAGGAGGATCGCCGTGAGTTCAAGGCCACCCTGAGACTATGTAGTGAATTCCAGGTCAGCCTGGATTAGAGCGAGACCCTACCTCGAAAAAAAAAAGAGCTATACAAAAGGTTACCAAGGAAATGTTCAAAGGAAAACTATAGTAAGTGGACTTTACTATGTAAAGCCTTAGGAGCGAGAGAGAAGGGGACAACATAAAAATAATAAATTTGGGTTTGGGTTATGGTTCACTGGTTAAAGTCACATGCTTACAAAGCCTGATGGCCTGGGTTCAACTCCTCAGTACCCACTTAAAGGCAATGCATAAAGTAGCACGTGCATCTAGAGTTCATTTGCAATACAAAAAGGTCCCAGCAACCCATTCTCATTCTCTTTCTCTCTCTCTCTCTCTCTTTATTTCTCTCCATGCAAACAAATAATAAAAATTCAAATAATAATATATTATTTACCACAAAGATACAAGAACCATAAATCTACGTATCTCGTACTATAGAATACATATCTTTAAATGTATGAGTGTGGAGGGTATAAATAAGCACATAAGCATTTATATATTTTAATATGTATTTATGTCCATATATACACATGACTTATTAGGATTGCAGACAAAAGAACAAGCCTACCATCATAGTGGGATGTTTTGTTCTATTTTTTTCAAGTACAAAAAGGTCAAATGGTCAAAAAAAGTTGATTAAAATACAGGAGACTTAAACTACATAGTTAGTAGAGTTGTTTATGGGGCAAATAAAAACCCTTGTTCTGGACTATTAGAATACATTCTTCTCAAGCTCACACAAAACATTTATAAAAATATAATCATGTCCCACCCCACAGAACAAATCTCAGTACATTTTAACGAATCATATTTTACCATAATGCTCTGCAATTAACTCAGAAAGCTATAACAATGGGATGAAAGGCATCTATTTGATTAAAATTGAGAACCCACTTCTAAATTCCTCTTGGTACTAAGCAGAAATTATAATTGAAATTGAAAACTATTTAGAGACTAAATGAAAATGAAAGCACTAAGTGTCAAAAATTAGGGAAATTAATAAACACATAGGGAAATATATAAACTTAAAATGTTTGTATTAAAAAGAAGAAAGGCTGAAAATTAATATGCCAAGTTTATAGCTTATGATGATATATAATGAACATTAGAATAAATTTAAAGGAAATGAATGGCAGAACTTAAAGACGAAAAGAGAAAATTGATTAACAAATTATCCAGTGAAACCAAAACTCGGTTGTTTATAAGGGGCCAATAAAAGCGACAAGACTGGCAAGACTTATAAGGAAAGAAAACTCACCCAGCAATGAATAGAATGACATAAATTCAGATTCATTGATTCTTTCTGCAAATACTTTTGAACATGAGATTCTTATGAGTTTTAGGTATACAGCGAAGATTAAAGTCATCAATCTCGCTGTTCATGGAACTTTCAACCCAATAAATAAAGCAGGATTGTAGAATGTATTTGAATACTGTGTCATGTCCATATATTTAAAAACACAAAATAGACAAAATCCTAGAAATACACAGTTTTACGAAAAATATTTTAAGAAAAAAAATCACTTATCTGGATTTTTTTTCCTATCCACTAAACCTTAAAAAGAACACGGCACCCCTAATTGGCAGGTAGAAATCAGTTCTAGCAGTTGTTGGTGGGTTTTTGTTTTCTTTGTTTTGTTTTTAATGAACCATTCTGGGTAGTGGAAAATAAACAGTTTTAAACTCATTCTGTGAATTCAGAATATCCTTGATTCCAAAAGTAGACAAGAAGAATTACAAGACAGAAAGAAGATTACAAGATAGTTGCTCTAGTGAATATAGATGTAAAAATCTTAAAGAAAATATTAGCAAACCAAATCTAGCCATGTAGAAAATAGATAATACATCATGGCCAACTTGGATGGATTCCAGGAAAGACAAGGGTGATTTAACACTGAAAGAAATCCCTAAGTGTCAGGAGCATGCTAATAGATTAAAGAAGAGGCACCATGCAATCCCAAAATAGATGTAGGGAAGTTATTGGATGAAATTTAAACATTTATATTACAGAGCTCTCCCAAAGTTAGCACACATTGGCTGAGATTTGTGTCGGGCTGCACCAATTAATTAACACAACAGAATATATAGCCCAGGACACCCTCACATCTATAGATATTTGACATATGAAAAGGTGACATCACTGATCACTATAAAGAGGACTCAATTTTCCATAAATGGTACTAAGACATCAGCTTCTCCATATGGAAGAAAAAAAAAACCCGGATCCCCATCTCACACTGAAACTCATTCCCAGTAGATGAAAGGCTTAAAAGTCAAAATTAAACTTTGACTTTACAAGTTGGCTGAGGTCGTTCTCATACCTCAGAAGACTGGGGAATCCATGCTGGGTCAGGTCACCTGTGTGATCAAGTGCCATGTTGTCTGGCACAAACCACCCTCATCATGCACCTGCTAGACTGTCAGATTTCTTCCTTCAAAATGCACCAAGAACGTGGGGCTCTTTCCCAGAGATCACTCCTGGTTGTTTCCATTTTGGAAGGCAATTTTTTTTTTAGCATCTTCTTATCAAGTTAGGAGAAAACAGTTTGCCTTTCATGGAACTAGCAGCTCTCTTTCTGCACTTTCGGAATTAATCAAAGAACGTTTAACTTGATTTCTATTTCATTAGAAACCCCAGAAATAAAAATACCCTTTATAGCCAACAGAGCTCCCTCCTGATGAGTGCAAAGCTCAGAATGTCAGCAGACATCTCCCGCGTTGTACTGGGGGGGTCAGCTTCCTAGCTTTTGGGTGTCAGCCTCTGTGCTCAGGTGGCTTCAGAGAACTTCACAGAGGAAGTGTTTTTGTGACAGATGTATAGGAGAAGTTGGAGTCAAGCAGGTGTGTAAATTCCGATAGCATTTCTACTTCTTCGGAGCTCGCAGACTTGAATAAGTCACCCAAAGTCTCCTAGGTTCAGTTACATTTTCAATAAAGTGGAGGCCTCATTCTAAGCCAGGCCAAGAGGTGAGCTTGACTTTACCTTGGGCCTCTGTGTTTCAAAGACCTTTGTTTTTAATCTCTGGTTCTGAAACTTCATGACTCAGCTGTTCCTGGCCTAACTTAGAAAAGGTGGGGCCTTCGGGGACATGGACATCCTGGTGTCTTTCTCTACCAGGAGTAAACACTAATGAGACCAGCAAAGGAACCAGTGATGGCTTTGAGAACGGAGAAGTGGAGTATGTGGGACTCTTTCAGTCCTCATGTCTTCCAGGACAATAAGAGAATGGAATCAGGAAATGGTGAACAGAGCCCCTATGCTGGGTATGACCTTCAGAACTCAGTGAGCCCTTCCTCCAGGAAAATCACACAGCAGTAAGAACCAAACTCTAGATAAAGGGAAAATCCCAGTCCAGCCTGCTAAGAGCCCTTGTGTGAGGGGAGTGGCGTATCTAAGAGAGCAAGAGGAGGGTCGTCTAATCATGAAGTGATCCTTAAAAGCCTGAACCGAGACTTCTTCCTATCCAAACCTGAGTGCCTCTCCTCCCTTGTCCTCTGCCCTCACCCCCCTCCTTAGCCCCAAAGGGGCCATGCTGCCTGTCTCCCAGGTCCTAGCCAAACCACTGTTCCTGCCCTGTTTGTGCATCTAGAGCTGGGAGTAAACATGACCTGTGCAAGGAAGAGTGGAAACCCAAATGCCAGGGAGAATTGGTGAAGCTGAAGCCAAGTGGGCAACCACACCAGCGCTTCAAGGCCCTCAGGGCAGCAGGCACGGAGTCCCTTTCCAGGTCCACAGGAAGTGTGTGTTTGGTTTATATAGGTGATCAAAAGATGAAATGTCCAGGTAGATTGGGCAGGAATGGTGCTGTAGGCATGGCATTACCTCAGGTCAACTGAGAAGAATCTTAGTCCTTTTGAGAAGTTAGAAAATCCTGTAGATTCATTTACTTGTTCAGTGTCACGGAGCTAAATATATGACAGAGCTAAGATTCCAACATGCATTTATCTGACTCCAGAGATAGAATGCCCCCTTACTCCATGGCTGAGTTTCTACCTGAATGTATTTTTCAGAGGAAATACATTGAGTCATCCTCTCCTCATTAAATCAGAGGTGATAGTCTTTTCCCTGTTCTGTAAGGCCTCTTTTTTTTGTTTGTTTGTTTTTTTTGAGGTAGGGTCTTGCTGTAGTCCAGACTGACCTGGAATTCACTATGTAGTCTCAGGCAATCAATCCTCCTACCTCTGCCTCCCAAGTGCTAGGATTAAAGGCCACCACACCCAATTTAAGCCCTCTTTTTGATAAAAAGTTTCATTTTATTTTTGTCAGTTTCATACATATAGAATGTATTTTGATCATATTCACCCCTCCCACAAGACACCTTCTTCCCAACCAGTTCCTTTCCTACTTTCATGGTTTTTGTGGGGCCCATGGGGTTCACTAGGGTTGCTTGCATGAGCATGGGTGAAGGGTTAGTTACCAGATCACAGGCAAATAACTACATTGTTGAAGAATGTGCAGCCATGAACTGTGAGCCCTGATGGACTGAATTTCATTCCTGGGACTAAGATCCTTCCTGTGACATCGTCTCCTTGAGACAACATTTGAATGTTCAGTAACAAGCCCAGAGGCTGATTCATGAATTGGGAACTGAGTAACATCAAAGAACACACTGACGTAGAAGAGACGCACCTAGAAAAATCCTGATACCTACCCAGGAAAATTATGTATTCTCCTAAGTGGAATCTGGAGCACCCGCATCAAGAGCAGCCCGTAACTCGCGTCGGAAAACATTTTATAACACTTAGAGGCGCATCAGTTTCCGCATCTTTTGAGGAAAACAAGGCACCATCTTGCATTAGCATATTGGACATGCCACAGCCAGGCAGCAATGCAATGAAAAATGAGGCAGGAGGAACCAGAGAGAAGGTAATAAGAATGATGAATGGTGAGGTTGATTCTGGAAGATAGGGATGGATCGAGGAAGAAAAGCAAGTTGGTTTGGGGGAGAAGATCTGAAATCTAGAATTACCACCTTCCAGCCGGACCTTCTCGCTTCAGGCCAGCTGCTGGTTAATTTCATTGCATGACCTCTGTGCAGGGCTTCGGGTGTTTTATGATCTCTGTGCACAGGGGTTACAGCGAGTACGCTCAAGGTGTCTTTTTGGTTATATATGAAGCTCAGGCACTTCTTCACGTAGCCTGTTTAGGTCACTGTTACACTGTAGCCGGAGTGTTGCAGTCTCTCACAACCCAGCTGACCATTTAGACCAGTCTCCCTGGGTCAAACCAAGCGGGGGAGCCACCACTGAGGTCTTCTGCCTAGCCTAACCCTGTCTCCTCATCTGAGAAAAGAGGAGAGCAGTCATGGTTTTACAGAGGAGATGTGAGGATTTAAAGTATACAAAACAGGACAGAGCTGAGAGAAATAAGAAACCTTTTGTCTTATTATTAAAAATAATAACAGTCAGAGGCTGGAGAGAGAACTCAGTGGGTAAAGTGCGTGTCTTAGAAGTTTAAGGATCTGATTTAAATTCCCAGAATCGACCTAAAATGCCAGGAGGTTGACCTACACCTGTAATCCTAGTGGGGAAGGTAGAGACAGATAAATCCCCAGAATTCACTGGCTTAGCCAATCTAGCCTGATTGATGAACTCCAGGCCATTAAGAGACTCCATCTCCAAAAAGACATGTGTGGTGTATTTGAGGATGACACCCAAGGGTTTTCCTCTGGCCACCCAGTGTGCATGCACACTTACAGACACATGTGTGGCCACACACACACACACACACACACACACACACACACACACACAGAGGCATGCACGCGCACAACACGCACATCTGCAAAAACACCATTCATTATTACTCACGTTCTCACAATCAGTCATTTTCACCCACCGAGGGGAAGAAACTTACCCTCAGGGTTCTTCTCATTCATCTGTCTCAACCGTTCACAGATAGGGAAATGGGGACCCAAGGAGAGGAAGTGGCTGGTGCACACCTAGAACAAGTAAGTATCTGACGTGTTCTAGAGTCCTTCTGACAATGGTATGCTAAGCAGACAGGACTTCGATAATATAAACAGTCTTTCAGCTTTCTCAACACTCATCCATTCTCTTCTCACGTGGTAGTTTTCAGAGCTTTCCTCTTTGGGTTTTGTGGGTGTAAGTTATGTGTCTTGGCTTTGTTACACACAGCTGATGTAACTCAGAAGCAGTTATTTCTAGAGACGTCCCCGAGATTCCTGGAAGCAAAATGGTGCGCCTGGAAAATGTACCTTCCTGCAGCATTTTCAAGGGGATATAGCCAACCTGTTCTGAGAGCTGTTCTTGGGAGTCCTTTCAAAGGAGGGTCTTGGGATGGCAGGGTGAGAAGCTATGGGTACTGTAGAGGAGAAGCTGTCTTTTCATTGCAGCGGGAAACGTGGCTGATGCTGATCTCTGGCATCTTTCTGCTGCACATCAGCACACAGCAGACCTCTCTGATTGTAGACACCCTGTGGGGCAGGTACCTTAGAAACTCATTGTAAGAAACACTTCCTGAAAAATCCAGGTTTCTGTAGAAGACCAGGGGCTTCACTGGAGGAGATGCAGTGCACCAGGTTAGTGTGGAGCCCTGAAAAGTGATCACAATGAACAAAGAGATATCTACCTCCAGGGCTGGAGAGGTGGCTCAGCTGTCAAGACACTTGTCTGCAAAGCCTAAAGACCTGGGTTCGATTCCCCAGTACCCATGTAAAGCTAGATGCACAAAGTGATTAGAGACCCTGGTGTGTCCATTCTCTCTGTCTCTCTCCATGTGCAAATAAATAGAAATATATTTTTTAAAAAAATATCTACCTCCAGGCTCTGGTCAAGACCACAAGTCTGGTGAATGGCTCTTGGGTTCATGGCAAGACAGAGCAACGGAGAATAGCTGAGGCCAAGAGATGGCATCTTAGCTTCCATTTGTCATGAAGAAAGCCAGCTGGTGTCATATCCAGGGAAGGGTTAAAAGATCCAAACTGCTCCAGAGCAGAGATTCTTAAACTTTCCACTCTTAACTCCTTTGCACTTGGAAAGTTTTTACGTGATCCTGCATATGCAGGTATAATAGGTATACTCAAACATTTACTACTAATAAAGAAGAAAGAAATTCATTTGAAAGCAATTCTTTGACATATATATATATATAATTTTACCTTTTATTAAAGGAGAAAGACATTTCACATAGTAATGTAGTGAAATGCTAATTTTTACATGCATAATTAAGTTGTAGCTGAACATTTGATAGTGTGAGACACAGACCATCTTCAACATTTTTCAGAGTTGATCGATGTTTGGATTTCATGATTCCATTGCACATGAATGTCTAGCACCAAGATCTGAAGTATGTGTGGGGACATTCAGAACTTGGACTTTCCATGCTAGTCCCAAACCAAAATTGATTGAACAATTGCTTATGAAGCTCAAGTCAGCTCCTCAAACAGCAGTTAGTTGTGCTATGTGTGTGCATTTCCTGTTCATATGTATGTGAGAGGGTGCACATACACATGCGTGCACATGCGTGCGCAGGCCATAAATTGATGACAGGAGTCTGCCTCCATTGTTATTCATTGAGATGCTTATCTAGGCTAGCTAGCCAGCAAGCACCAGAGATCCCCTAAGTCTCCCAGATCTGAGATTATGGGTGCATATCACCACTCCGGCATTTTAATCGAGTACTGGGGATCCAAACTCAGGTCATCACACTTACATAACTTTGCCCACTGAGCCATCTCGCTAAGCCCTCAAATAGCAATTTTTAGCATCAAGCATTCTACCACAATGCAATCTAAACACATAATAATTTCATACTTCCATGCAATGGAAAGATGGTAGGAAACAACAGTCTTTCTTTTCCAAAATTAATGTTTCTATAAAAGCAGAAAACTTGGTATGTACAATCAAACCACTGCAATTGATGACGGATGCTCAGTCTTAAATCTGAGCTGAGGTGTTTGAGGTGGCATTCGTTGGAGATGTGTGGCTGGATTCCATGTACAGTGTGTGTGTGGACACGGGTGGATGTGGGTAGGGGGCATGTGTGTCATGGTCCACATACAGAGGTCTAGGACGACCTTGGAGTGTTTGTCCTCTCCTTCCACTTTTGATTATGACAGGGACTCTCTTGGTCTTTCCACTGTGTGTGGCCCTCCAGCTTCTGTTTTCTGCTGGCCCTAACTCCTGTTGCCATAGGTGTGTTAGGATTACACACACTTGTGCCATTTTGCAGCCAGCTTTATGTAGGTTTTGGAAAACCAGACTCGGGCTGGCAGACTTGCAGGCAAGTGGTTTTAACCATGGAATCATCTCAATTATTTCTATACATTTTGGGCAGTACTTTCTTTGCAGAATCCAGCTAAGTAATGGGAATTATAAGAGGAAAAGGGGAAGGGCATGAATGAATGAGCCCAGAGGATCAAGAATCACGTCCAGGAACTGATTCACAATAGATGAGTGTGCAATGTAGACCCACAAACAGGCAGTTTTGACTTCTTGAGGCTAAGAGCTGGAGTTTAACCTGGGTGTCACGGTGCTTAAAAAAAAAAATCTCTGAGCTGACTCATTTCAATACAGATTTTTAGGAAACAAAGAAAGTTTGACTTCATTATATGCCTGTGTGATTTTTTAATTTAGGAAAAATAAGCCGTTTTAGTCTTGAAATCATCATTACTGTTAATATTTTTTCAACATGGCAACATTACTGAAATGCTTTTTTTTTCACACGTAAGCCCAAAACCTGGTAATGCAACAATCAGAGTTTTGAAAGACATCTATATAAAAATTCTTGGTTTTTCATGTTCATCATTGAAGAAAAGATTCCTCCCTAAAACACGCAGATCTGAATGTGAACTAATACCATTGGCTATGCTTATTAGGCTTTTAAATCATATCTTCAAGTCTATCTAGAAAGCATAAATATTTTGATAGCATTCAGATATTAGATATAAATCTTAATTGACAGTTCTTTTTCAAAACTTATTAAGTATATTTTAGTATTTTCATATTTTTGGCAAACATGCTAAAGTATATTTTGAAGTTTTATATCATTTTTAAATATTATTCATCCATGTGTGTGCACATGGGTGCCAGGGTCTCTTGCTGCTGTAAATAAACGCCAGATGCATGGGTCACGTTTTGCAGCTGGCTTTATATTGGTGCTGGAGAATCGAACCCAGGCTGGTAGGCTTTGTAAGCAATCACCTTGAACCACTGTGCCATCTCCCCAGCCCCTCATCACTTATATCTTTAAGGGTCAAAGTAAATGCGTGTTTTGTTTTGCTGTTCAAAGTTAAGAGCACATGCTGTCAACACCCACACCAGTCTTTTCATAAAGATTTACAATTCACCTGGCATGTGTCATCCCCCAGAGTCCTTTGCTTCATTGTCTCATGACCTAAGCAGAATCCAGCAGGTAGATCAGAAAGCCCTGCACTGCTGCTGACAACACACTTGCTCTTCCATGGATCTCTCCCAGCCCTCGGCACTCTTTCCTGTGGCTCTTCCTGCAGTATTGCTTGACAGCAAGATTTAGTTCCTTTCCTTGCCACATTATCTTTTCTGTATATTTTTTCAGGTTTTCTTTTTTTTTTTTTTTTTTTTCACCAAGGCAGAAAAAGCAAGTATTTCCTTTACTGGACTTTATCATCTTTCATTTTGATGAAGCAAATCTCCAAAGGACTTCTAAAGGCCTTTCATTGAGTTTAGTAAAACATTATGAAGTTCGAGCCTGACTATCACAGGCTTTAGACATCAAAAAATAAATAAATAAATGAATAAATAAATAAATAAATAAATCCAATGGTATCCTGTCTTCATCTCCCAGGTGATTTGGTCTGAAATGTCTTGCTAATCCTTTGTACTAACATTAAGTACTACTCAGAGCTTAGAAAACACTCAGTGTGAAATTAATCCGTATTTGAAACACTCCTGAGAATTTAATTTTTTTGCAAAATTCTTGTCAGATCTAGTTAGCTCCTCATCTCCCTGCTTTGCCGTGGAGGGAAGGACAAGTGTATGCTGGGAACAGAATTGTCAGCTTGGCTGCGTAGCTGTTCATGTGAGCTTGTCTTATTGATATTCTCAGTCTGTTTCTCGTTTACAGATCTTTTTAACATAAATTTTATTTGGAAGAATTTTAGATGTAGGGAAGATTGCAGCATGCTCCTCCATCCCATTTCAGCCTGCACTCTAACATCTTTCCTCAAGATGAGCACAACAGTCCTTTAAAAAAAATGGATTTTGTTGTTGTTGTTGTTGTTGTTGAGGTAGGTTCTCACTCTAGCCCAGGCTGACCTGGACCTCACTCTATTAGTCCCAGGCTGGCCTCAAACTCACAGCAATCCTCCTACCTCTGCCCCCCAAGTGCTGGGATTAAAGGCCTGTGCTACCACGCCAGACTGTATCAGTCCTAATTAATAAATCACCAGGAATGAACCCTTGGGCTCTTGTTGCAATTCATCCATTTCCCCCTAAGGCCTGCCCTGGTTTCCCAGCCTTTCCTGGTTCTCCATCACTTGATGTGTTTGTGGAATGCTGCTCGGGGGAATTATAACATCTCTCTGGACTTGGCTTGCATTGTTCCTCAGGAGGTCACTGAGGTGTCGTCCTCAGCTCATCCTGTCAGGAGGTACCTGGTTTCCACCCACAGGATATCACCAGGGATGTTAGCCTCCCTCCCAAGGTGAAGATGAGGTCCACTAACACTGTGAATTGTTATCTGGAGTAACTGTATTTTCTCCACACTGGAACTGGAAAGACACTCTCCCCCGCTCAGGAAAAAGAGGGCCATATCTACTTATATGAAGATTCTGCTCTAAAGAAGCTTTGTCTCTTTTCCTCTATTTGTTTGTATGAATTTGAATCATTTATTTATATCCTTGTATATTTTCACTTTATATTTGAAGTAATAATGTAGAACTCTTTGTAAACCATTGATTTTTGAGGAGTATTTTATTTAAATATTATATTAAATAATACTATTTAATATACTAGAAATAGATAATAGTGTGATTGGGGGAACACTTACCCAAGCACATTTAAACCTCAGTATAACTCAATATGCAAGGGTAATATTACTCATTCTTGCATAGACTCAGTTTGCATGGGAGCTCAGATAACAGTCATTTCTACCCCCTCCCCTTCCTTCCCTTTGTTTTCTCTATACTGAATGGCAGAGTGGCTGTCGTAGTCAGCCACACACTGCTGGGATGAATCTCCAAACCAGGCACAATTTGGGGGAAGGAAAGTATTTATTGAAGTAACAGACACAGGAGAAGTTAAGGAAAAAAGGCTGGCCCCCTTTCACAGATCCAAGCAGAGAGAGAAAACCCACCACCAGCACCTCAAGCAAGCAAGCACATTGTAACACCGCTTTTCTTTTGCATATCTATCCTTAGTATTTTGCATCCAATTTAGAAAGGGCCAGTTCCCAGGAGGCTAGGCCAAAGTGACACATCCTCCAGCCAGAAGCCTGGAGACAATTAACAATTTAATAAACACAATTATAATAAATTCTATTGGGGGACATTTACTCAAAACTACCACAGTGGCTTCTGATAAACCCGAGCCAGTATGGAGATCCTACCTAGGCTGTCCTATAGAGCAGTGAAAGAGGCAATGTAGATCTTTCCCCTCCACAAATTTATATTCCAAAACCAAATACAGATGTCATACAAGAAAACACATGATGTCATTGGTCATCTCTGGCAGTAAAAGTAGGGTAGTACTGGGTATAGTGGCACGCATATTTAACCCCAGCACTTGGGAGACAGAGGTAGGAGGAACGCCATGAGTTCAAGGTCAGCCTGAGAATACATAGTGAATTCTGGGTCAGCCTGGGCTAGAGCAAGACCCTACTGTAGGGGCTGAGCTGGGGATTAAAACTTAGATAATACCCAGCAAAATTCCAATGCACCTCAGAACTTAAGGAGTACCTGAATTCTTAAAGTTAAGAATTAAAATTATAGACCACCAGAGGATAAGGTATAGTGGGAGACTTTATTTAAAAGAGATGGGAAGTTACAGAGTTCTCCAGGCACCAATGTAGAGAGAGCTCGTGGGAGAGAGTTTAACAAAATCTACGCTGTTTAGCTAAACAAGCAGGAAAAGAAAGGATCACGAGAAGGAAAGGTTCATGTGGAAAAGAAATCCAGCCCTTCACCACAGCCATTAGGCTGTGGTGGGCCATTAACTCTTGTCCTTCTGCTAGGCCATGTCAGGGAAAAAGACAGAATTATCTGTTCAGTGAGTATTCCCTGCCCCAGGTGAGCAGAGAGACAGCTGGTTGGTCCATATCTGACCAATCAGTTTTAGCACCTAGGTTTGAGCTCTAGCTAGACACCTCCCACTCAAGGGGAGGGGGGTCAGGTTTGAAATCTATGGAATGTGCCTGAAACAGTCACACTACCTTGAAAAACAAACAAAAAAAAAAAAAAAAAGGAAAAGAAAAACAAAGTAGGGTAATACCCATGATTTCAGGTTACAAGAAAAACCCTCTTTCTGTTGATGGCTCGATAGGACTGTTGACCCATCAATAGACCAATCTGGGTATATTTAGGAGTGGCTAAGACCGACCCACTGGTCAGCCTGAGTCATATAATCATGGTTCTGGCAGGTCGGGCATAGCCATGGAACTCACAGGAAGAAGGCAGAGTCTGGTTCTGCAAAGGGGGCCAGGCAGAGCCAGCAGAAGGACCCTGCTGGGAGCAGCTGCCTCTCACAGCCTCCAAGCAGTGAGTCATAGAGTGCACACTCCCAAGGGCATCCCTGACATTCATCCACATTGACAACATCCCTCTGGACTCAGCTGCTTCTCAACCACTCTGGTGAAGTCCCCGTCCTGAATATCCCTTGCCTGTCTCCAGAGTAGAATCCAGGTCTCTCTTCTTCCATCTGGTGTCCATTACTTTTGGGGACACTGGGGGCTGTATATGTGAGGACAGTCTCAGTAATTAATTCTGAAGATCCAGGAAGGGCACAGGGCTGGTTTTCACTCACAGGTCTGCAGAGAAGCTGTACAAAAAATAACAGTCTGAGAATTAGTGAAGTTTGTGTCTCTTCTGTATTTCCTGTGTGCTGTGCCCCACTGGGAAATCTTTACAAGTAACACACACAGTTCAAACTGAATTTCACCCCCATTTTATAATAAGAAGAAAAGTAACAAAGGAAAATAAATGAAAACCTTGACCATGATGAGTAGAGCATATAGCTTGGATCTTTGAGCCTTGAGCCCTAGAAAAGGTATACTTTTTCCTATTACCACTTTCCCCCCAGAATCCTACCTCCTCAAACAGGGAAGAATGTCCTACAAGCCAGAAAAAGAAATGATATGCTATTGAGCAGGGACTCAGTATGTATATTCTCCAGACAAGAGGAGGGGAAGTCTGCGTTCTCTTCTTTTCTTGGGCAAAGATGAATATTTTTACATATGTCTGAGAAAGATTTTTTTTTCTTTTTGACAAGGACTTTCAAAAACCAAGGGACTTAGGGACAGGGAGGAGGGAAATTGGGGATACCAACACATTATTTGCTCATTCAGTATATCTAATTATGGATAATGAAGATAAATTTTTTTAAACAAGGGACTATAGGAACCCATGTGACCCAAAACTGTCATAGTAGAGCAATTACACGCAAGAAAAGTCACAATGTCAAGGACATCATTTGCCAGGGTTGTGATGGACAGAGACTCAGCTGTTGATGGGGAGAGGAGATTCCTTGGCAGTCCACAAACTTGACAAGGCCTCTCTTGGCACACAGAGTTGGACAAAACCTAGGGATAAATGCAGGGTCCAAGGATTCAACAGTCCCCAGGCCATCCAACAGCATTGCCTTAGCTAGTGTGGAGCCTTCTTTGTAAAGAGCATCACAATGGAATATGTTTGGCCCTGAGAGGGGACTTACCCTGCAGAGCACAATGCCCTAGGCTCACGGATGCAGTTAGCATGTCAGTTACCCATGGTCTACAAATATTGAATGAAAAAACTTAGAAATAATTTGCATGTTTTAAATGACACACTGTCCTAAGTAGCATGAAATAATCTTGTGGAACTCTTTGTGGTCCTATTTAGAATATACCTTTGTCCAGAACATCAATTTTTTTTAAAAAAAATTTTATTGTTAATAATTATATACATTGTATAAGCAAGTCTTGTGAAGGTTCCCCCATTTCCCTCCTCTTTGTCCCCAAACCGCTGAGGGCCCTCCTGAGGGATTGCTGGAACAGTCCATGGGGTAGGGGGTTTTGAACTATATAAACAGCAGCCAGTTTTTTTTTCCTTTGATTGTTGTTGCTGAGGGGGGCAATGTCTCTGGATATTCTCCCCCACCATGGCTCTTACAATCTTTCCGCCCCTCTTCCACTAAGTTCCCTGAGTCATGGTGGGTGAGTTTTAAGTCTGCTTTACTGTTGATGTCTTAAGAGTCTCTGTGTTTCTGCTTTGGACTGTGTTGGGTATCGCTGGTGTCTCTCTCCATTACCCTTTCATAGGTTATCTGACTTGCTGTGGAGGTAGCTCTGTTGCTCACCTCACCACTTCCTCAGAGGTTTCATTTGGGTCTCAGATTATGAATTAGGAGTGGTTCATCTCCTGCCTGGGTGTCCGCCATCGTCCCAGGTCCTGTTGGTGGAATTGGATTGTCCATGGTACTCACTGCCTTCTGAAAAATACAAACAGAAACTCCAGGGGAAAGTGAGATCAGTATAGGTTAAATGGGACAAACATTGTTAATTTGGCAAGACTCTAATGGGTGTAGTCTCTGTGTAGACCTTTGGTTAGTGGGGCTTTCCCCATGGAGTCTGGATTCCTGGTCTCCCTAAGAGTTTGCCTTGGATTCCAGTTCCAGCTAAGGGTTCCTTGCCAGTGAGTGGCTCTCTTTGCCAATCAGCAAGCCATTGATTACCTACCTAGGTTTAGTACCACTATTGCACAGGTGAACACTTCTTGGCTTGCTGATGTCTTCCGCATTCTCGTAACATTGGACTGTATTGTCTATCCATGTCCTCTGCTTTTTCCAAATATCATTGGCCAATTTCCGTTGGCAGCTCATGTAACACCTTCCAGCACTACACAGGCTACCATGTAGGAGCTGATTACTGTTCCAGATCCAGCAGGGTCTCTTGGTGTTGTGTGACAACACTGTGTGGTATCTTCAGCAATAGGGTCTTACCTTTTGCCTGTCTTGTTTTGAGGACCTTAAACACACTACCTGTCTCTTTAATCATTTAATAACCATCTCTGTCATCACACCCAATGGTGCAGTATCGTAGCACCTGTGTTCAGGAGACCCTTGTTTTACTTTTTTATGCCTCTGGATCATAAGTAGTGATACAATGGTGGGGGGCGGAACACCAGGGCATAAAACATAAAAGGAGAGGCTTGGGATGTCACTCAGTGGGCAGAGTGCTACCCACAGTGAGAGTGGGTCTTCCCCATTCATCCCACCAACTCACATGCTAGTCTCCTTTGGAAAGAGACATCTAGAAATAACTGTCGACTAGATCTCTAGACAGTCCTTGACAATCTCACTGTCTCCTAAAATGATCCACCACTATGCCCATCATTGCAGAACTCCTGACCTTGACTGCATGTCCACAGGGGAGTCTCTGTTATATCCTGGTTACAGATGAGAAGCAGTCTCTACAACACTTGGCAACTTAGTGCAGGTCACGCAGCAGCAGATGAGAGCTGGCATGTAGGCCTGTTCATTCCTTCTTTTCTATCCTGAATCTTAATCCTGAAAATGACAAGGAAAAGGGACTTGAGAAAATATTGTCCTCTTCTTTCAAATACCAAACAAGTAGATAACAGAGAGAACTTAAATTCCTTCAAGAAAAAAATGACAAGCTATTTGGCCCTTCGGCAGTGAAAGGGGGAGTGTGTGAGTGCATTCTGAAGCCTGCTTGGATCAGGCTTTTATAACTGATTTACTGTGGACAGGCAGCATGTGAGGATTATTGAGAATGTCACCACCATGATTTCTGTTCCTGAACCAAAGGGTAGCTCTGGAATACCAACTATCTGCCAGGGACTGTGGTACCCAGGAAGAATAATAAGTCATGCTCTCTGTCAGCCTGGAAATTCACTCCACACTGCTGCCAGGTGCAGACATGTAAATAAATAATTATAGGTGTACTCAGTAAGTTTTGTAATAGAGTTAACTGCCAGGCTGTGGAACACTGTGGACCCAGCATCCTTCTGCCATGATGTATCAGCTAGGCTTACATTGAGGATCAGAAAACCCAGTTTGTAATGACTTAAAATGGAGAGTCTGAGTTTCTCATTTAGCAGTCCTGGAATAAGGACTACAGACATTAAGTCCACAATATGTTGACTTCTACCTCATGGTCACAGGGTGAATGTCATGATTCCAGTCATTATCTGTTCATGGCAGAGCTGGAAGGAAGATGTAATCAATAATATCTCCATCTTGAGGGAATTGAAATGCTTCCTCATATTACTTTTTTGGGGAGTGGTGGGTCACGTGGCCACCCTGAGCTGCAAGAGAGTCCGAAACCAAAGACTCACGTCACCATGATCAGCTTAGATCATAAGTGGATCACGATCTGTTCGGGGAGTTCTGTGAGGGAATTAAAAAGGGACTGGGGCCGGGCGTGGTGGCGCACACCTTTAATCCCAGCACTTGGGAGGCAGAGGTAGGAGGATTGCCGTGAGTTCAAGGCCACCCTGAGACTACAGAGTGAATTCCAGGTCAACCTGGGCTAGATTGAGACTCTACCTTGAAAAACCAAAAAAAGAAAAGAAAGAAAAGGGAGTGGGGAGGGAGGCATGCCTGGAGGCAACCTTCTGTCCCAGGTTCCCACAGGAAGTTCTACAGTGGAGGTACATTTGAGCTACGGCCTACAGGACCCTTGTTCCATGATTCAGAAGAAGTAAGGATCCTTTAAGGAGGGACTACATCTGACTAGTCATGAAAGAGGAAGTTAAGGTCAGGAAACTCTGGGAATGCTTTTGAGTTGGAGACCCAGCTGCAGTGGTTTGTGGGAATCAGTTACAGCCTATGTTTCCTCGGCAAAACATAGATGGTATTCTGTGGGCCATGCAGAACCCTGGGCATTGTGATTCAGATATCCATGTGCTCAGATATCCATAGTGCCTCTTGTCCCTGTACTTAGAGCAGACGCTCACCTGGTATGTGCACACAGGCTCTGATGACTTCTCAGCTCGTTTGCACCATGAATCACTTTCATTCGGTCTCTCGGGTGTGGTACTTCAGAAGCCCAGGTTAGGGCCGGACTCTTTCCATAGATTTGTCCTTGCACTTAGGTCTTGGTCTACTTTCAAATGGCTTCCTTCTGTGCCCTTGACGGGTGACAGAGTTTCTCATTTCCTCTTTCGTCGCATTGACTACTGCTATCTTCCCAAATGATGTTTAAGTTTTCCTAGACAATAATCAATTTCTGTCATTTTTTTTTCTGGCTTGCTATAGACTGACCCCAAGACTACACATATCCTCAGCCCTTACAGACATTTCTCATCTAATTGGCTCACACACACAGGCCCCAACAGTGGATAACTTCTCCCTCCCACCTGACGGCTCCCCGCCTCCTCTCCGATGAGTCTTGGGCTGCAGGCTCAGCTCTGTATCCAGGAAGTCCTCAATTTACCTGTGACCCTGGGATCTGTCCAGAGATAGGGAAAGGAGGCTTTACTCTGATCCCTTCATCTTCTGTAAATCTCTGGTTCATTTCTGTAAACAGAATTGTTTCTGTATCTGCTTACATTCCAGTCTTGTTTCTTCTGATTTCTAGCCGTATAGGTTGGAACAAGTCTTAACTGTCCTCACCCGAAAGAGGACACAACAAGAGTGGTGCTTATCTTATTGAAGTGTGCTAAGAGTGAATAATCTATGAGCCCGGTGTGGTGGCACACACCTTTAATCCAGCACTCAAAAGGCAGAGGTAGGAGTATTGGCATGAGTTCGAGGCCAGCCTTGGACTACAGAGTGAGTTTCAGGTTGGTCTGGGCTAGATTGGGGTCCAATCTTGAAAAAAAACAAATAAAACAAAAAAGGAGTGAATTATCTTTGATAAGTGAAGTGTTCAGAACAGTATTAAACCCACAGTAAACATCAAATATATATAACCACTAATTATTCCTATTA
>PVHP010009241.1:0-17358 GCA_004024765.1 Zapus hudsonius
TCTACCACTGAGCCACACCCCAGCCCCTCACTGGGGGATTCTAGGCAGGTGCTCTACCACTGAGCCCCACCCCAGCCCCTCACTGGGGATTCTAGGCAGGAGCTCTACCACTGAGCCACACCCCAGCCCCTCACTGGGGATTCTAGGCAGGGGCTCTACCACTGAGTCATGCCTCCAACCCTCCTATTGTTCCCCACTTTGGGAGCTTACAAAAACTGGGTCAGTATACCCTAAAAATGGCTATAGTGCTTTATCTAGCAAGGTACACAGAGCTCCCCTAAAACACATCCAAAGTGACTTTGCTGGAGTTGGGGACTGACCAAGCCAGACTCCAGGCACTGTTCTCGATCCTGTCCATCTCTGTTCGCCTCACCTCATCGCCAGTCCTTTCTCTCAGTGGCACCTAGTCAGCAGCAAGCAAACAGGATGAGGCATCCTGGATGAATGTGACCTTTCTGGGTCTCAACATCGATTGGCCTTTATGGAGGTGCCCTTTGCTCTTTCACATTGAGAAGTGCTAACAGTTTGTCCCCTGCAACAACTTGTGGCAGGCATCCTCCCTTGGCTGAAGTTTTGTGGGTGCTAGGTGCTTTTCACTCCAGGGCTTCTTCGCAGAATTGGCCAGGTCATCCTGAGCCAGAATTGCTGAATCTCAGAATCACTTGAGCGGATGGGTCTAACCAGGGGGTGTGCTGGTGCTTAACCCCATAAACCAAGCTATGAGCCTGTCAGACCCATACTCAAGACCATAAGAAAAATCACTCACTGAACAATACCAGTTCTAAGATCTTAAGGCAAATCCCAACCCCCATCCACATGTGCTAAATGCAATATAAGGCTTCTTCAACTGTACAGACTCAATTTTTAATTTTTTTTACTTTTGTATATATGTGTGTGCATGTTTGTATGTGCAGGGGTGCACATTGTGTACAGAGGATTGAGGACAACCTGGAGTGTCATCCTCAAAAAGACACCATCTACTTCCTTTGAGACAAGGCCTCTCATTGGCCTAAAACTTGCCAACTAGGCTGCACTGTTGGCCAGTGAGCTCCAGGGATCCTCCTGATTCTGCGTTCCCAGCACTGGAATTACAGGTGCATCCTGCCCACACCTGGCTTCTTACATGGGCTCTGGGGGTTGAACTGGGGTCCTCATGCTCGTAAGGTGAACACTTTACACATTGACCTCTCTAGTCCCTAAATTAATGTGTGTGTGTGTACATGCACGCGCATGCGTGCGCATACATGGTATATTTATGGAGTATGTGTGGGGTGTGTATGTATAGTGTGCAGGTTTGCAGGAGCCAGAGGAGAACTTTAGGTCCCCTTCTTCTATCACACTTCCATATTGTTTCCTTGAGACCAGGTCTCTCACAGAACCCCCAGCTGCTGTTTTTGGTCAGATGGGCTGACCATTGTACCCCAGTGATTCTCTGGTCTCCACTACCCACAGGGCTGGGGTTACCAGCATGTGTAGTCATAACAAGCTTTGGATATGGGTGCTGGGGATCAGACCCCCCAGGCCCTCATGTGTGGACAGCAGCTCTCATATCTACTGAGGCTTCTCCTAGTCCCTAGTTTTTTGTTAACATACAAACTGGTGAGGTGTCATTGCCATTTTCATACCTGGATGTCATTATGCTTTGTTCTTATTTGTCTTTCTCCCTCACTGGCCCCTCATGTTCCCCCCTTCCTTCCTCTTCCTGGACAACCCCTCTCCCCAGTAGTCCCCTCTTAAGTGTCCTTGTTACAGAGAGTCCCTCACCCTCTCTTCCATTCTTTCTCCCGCTCATTGTCCCAGTGTTGGGTTTTTTTTCCCTAAGGGGCCAAAATCTTGCTTTTGTTCTCCATTGCCAAGGTGATTAGGAACACAGTTCATCTGCTGGATGAATCCTAGCTTAGAAATATCCAGACTTTGTAGAAATCAACTGTTTTAAAAATCATTCCTTACTTTGCATGAAAGGCAGAAAAATTCTAAGCTGTGAATTTTAATATTAAAGACAAACTGTGTCAGTCTCTGTAAATCACACTGATCCAAGAGTTTTGATTGGAGGGCTGTCATCCTCAGCAAGTTTGCAGAGGGTTTTTTTTTTTCCACCCATGTTTTGGCCGAGCACTGAGCCTCAGATCTCACAGGAAAGGCCTGACATAGCTTGGCAGGACTTTCTGAAATCTCTAGGCTTCCAGACCTCTCTTCTGCCTGACCAGTTACACAGGCTCCTCTTTTCTCACCTCATTGAGCGGATGGCCAGGCACCAGGATGCACATTAACACTTAGTCTTGCTTTGCTCTGGCCCAGGTGAAAGTGCCAAGGTCTTAGCATTAAGCCCTCTTAACTCTTGCAGAGAAAAAAGGGGAAAAACATCAATCCAAGATGAGGGCTGCCCACAAACCACAGCCAAAAGTCTCTGAGGCTCCCTGGGCTGTGAATCTGTGTGAAAACTATATCTATACCTCACTAGAGGGGGGGGGGCACTGTATCCTTTCAAAAAATAACTCTTTTTCTGGGGGGGGAGCTGAAAAGATGGTTTAGTGGTTAAGGGTATTTGTTTGCAAAGCCTGCAGCCTGAGTTTGATTCCTCAGCCCCCACATAAAGCTGGACATAAATATGTCTGGTATCTGTTTACAGCCATGGAAACCCCTGGCATGCCCATAACATACACACACAACACATGTGTGCATGCAAATAAATAAAAATACATTTTTAGGCAGGATTTTGCTATGTAGCATTGGCTGGCCTAGAAATCACTATGTAGACCAAGCTGGCCTTGAATTTATAGAGATTCTCCTGCCTCAGCCTCCTGAGTGCTGGGATTATAAGTGTGTGCTACCATGTCCAGCAAGGAATAACTATTTTTAAAAATGTTCATATATATATATATATACATATATATATGTATGTGTGTGTGTGTGTGTGTGTGTGTGTGTGTGTGTAGTGTGTGTGTGTGTGAGTGTGTTGGATGCTTTCCTCAGTCCCTCTCCATCTTATTTTTGAGACTGAGTCTCTCAATGAATCCAGAGCTCACCCACTTTGGCTAGTCTATGGGGGGGGGTCAGCAAACCCCAGGGATCCTTTTGTCTCCTCCTGCCCAGTGCTGGGATTACAGGTGCATGCCACCACGGCTAGCATTTTTGCATGGGTCCTGGGGAATTTGAATTCACATTCTCATGCTTGCACTATAAGCACTTTACTTATTGAGCTGTCTTCCCAAACCCTCCCTGGAGTTTTGAGACAGGATCTCACTAAACAGTCCAGACAACCCTCTTGCTTCAGTCTCCCACATGCTGGAATAACAGATATGAGCCACCATGTCTGACTAAATAAACAAATCCTCCTCTCTCTCTCTCTCTCTCTCTCTCTCTCTCTCTCTCTCATTTATAAGGGACAGATGATTGTGGCTGCAAACACAAAGAATAATTTGTTCAGAAAAGACCTCCTGGTTTAGTGACTCATTCCTGTCTGAGAGTCCCGTCCTGTCATTGTAGGCAGAATTTTAAGCAGAGGTGAACTTACTTGCAGGGAAAGACATTTCCTCTTTCAAGCTTGCACCCACCTGCTGAGAAATCCTTAGGAATCTCTCTCAGCCTCTTGGAACCCTTCTAATCAGGGACAGAGAGGAGAGTTTTAGAATCATCACTTTGAGATGAATAGATCATGGCGTTCTGAAGCATTTGGATCTTGTGCTTCTTGGGTACCAAGGTGACCTATGAATAAAGGAACCCCAAGACAGGCCTGATGTACAGGGCTATCATCCTAGCTACTCCAGCCACTCGGGCAAGAGGATCACAAGTTTAAGACCTGGCTGGACTCTGTGTGAGTTCGGAGCCAGTGTGGGAAACTTAGTGAGACCCTGTGAATGGGAAGGTGATTATTTGCTTTGGATCTCATTCCACATGAAAGGGGCATAATCTTCAGAACTTAGAAGACCAAGTTATTACTGAGCTCCACATCGTCATACGTCTCTAAGACACAACTGATTGAAATTCATTAGGATTATCAAAACGCAGTGGCTTCTTTACAGCCAGTACTAAAATGCAGACAAACATGCATCCACGCATATACAAGTCTCCTTTTTCACTCTTTCCCAGTGTGCATCACCCACACCCTTCATAAAATGTCAAGAAATAAAACTAATATTAAGTGTGTGTTGTGCTTATAGGAAGAAAAAAAAATCACTCTTGAAATTTATAAAGGGAAAATAAATATTTAGAGAGATATTCCATGTTCCCAAATTGCAAGAGCCTATATCTTAAAGGACCTTAAAGTGATTTGATAAATATCTAATGATATTTATTTTGGAATGAGGGAGAAAAACATTCTAAAGTTCATATGAATAAATAGAAAATCGTGTGGAAAGACCAGATCTCTAGCTGTTAAAGTGTATCAAATACATGAACCCCCTGGAAAACATCCCAAGACCCTCTAAAACCACAGATATGACTAAATCCTGTATTCTTTTTTATGAATGCATTCTCATCATAAAATTTAATTTAGGAATTAGGCATGGTTTAAAAATGTTTCCTTCTCCAGGCTTCTGTGTGGGACACTTGGTTCCCAGCAGATGGCGCTATTTTGGGAGGTTGTGGAAATTTAGGAGGTTAGACCTAGCTGGAGGAGAAGTGGGCCACTGGGAAACTGTTATGAACCCCTTCCTGTCTTGCTCTCCCTACTTCCTGTCTGCCATGAGGTGATGTGTTCCCACTACCATGACCTTCTGTCCAAGTACATGGTGCTAAGAGACCATGGACTGAACCATGTCAGACAGTGAGCAAAATAAGTCTTTCTTCTTGGCCAAGCAGTATGGTTAGAGAGATAAAAAATAACCAACAGAGACTGCAACAATGATTAACAATAGAGAATGTATACCGATATATTGTAATAATAGTTACACCAGTGATTCCCGCTCTCTCAAGAAAGTCAAGATGAATAATATTCCCAGACTACAGTTGACCACACATAATGGAACCTGTGGAAAACCAAACTGCATGGAAGTGGGGGAGCTAGTGTATTTCAGGATAACTGAAATGATGGGGTAATGGCAAAAAAAAAACCCAATAATTAACACATGCATCCATGGCATAGAATAGAACAAAATATATAGGAGGTCCATTTGGTTGTTTGATTCTTGGGCAAAAACAAAAAACAAATAATCAAACAAACAAACAAAAAAAAAAACCAAGTGAAACATTATTACCTAAGTAAAGGTAAGGAAGCAGTGATGTTCTTGTTGCTGGGACAGAATGCTCACCCAGGAGCAGCTTGTGGGAGGAAAGGGTACAGTCTTGAGGGAAATCATTGTGGCAGAGAGAACGTGGCACATGCAAGACAGCAGGGAAGGAAGCAGCTAGAGTGAGTCAGCTCTGGTAATGGGGGCTTGGGCGACATCACCCCAAGGCCCACCTCAAGCAACATGCCTCCTCCAGCTAGGCTCCACCTCCCTAAATGGTCATCCACTGGGGACTGGGGGGGATGAAATTTAATCACAAACACATTTCATGTCCCCCCAAAGAGGCTATGGGGGACATTTCATATCAGACCTCAACAGGCAAATTCTAGAAGGACTGAAAATTTCAATGTTACTGACTTGAACTGTAAGCTGTTAAAAAATAAAATGAATGACTGATCACTAGATTGGGGGAAGATTTTTTTTATATTTTTATTTATTCATTTTCAAGCAGAGAGAGCGAGAGCGAGAGAGAGAGCGAGAGAGAGAGAGAGAGAGAGAGAGAGAGAGAGAGAGAGAGAGAGAGAGAGAGAGAGAGCGAGAGAGAAGCACCAGGGCCACCACCTTGTGGGTCTGGCTTATGTGGGTACTGGGGAATTGAACCCCGGGGCCTCAGGCACTTGAGGCAAGTGCCTTAACCACTGAGCCATCTCTCAAGCCCAAGATTTTTTTTAAACCATGAAAGCAATAGAAGGTATGGGGATAGAGCTCAGTGGTAGAGTACTTGCCTGACATGAGCAAGGTCCTGAGTTCAGTCCACAGCACCACAAAAATAAATTGAATGAATAAATAAAATTTAAGAATTGACTTCTTTATTTTAAATTTTAAAACAAACCATGTCAAAAACTATGAGACCAAAATTATACATATACATATATATGTATGTATATGTATATGTATATATACTGGGTGTGGTGGCTCATGCCTTTCATCCCAACACTTGGGAGGCAGAAGTAGGAGGATCACTGTGAGTTTGAGGCCAGCCTGAGACTACATAGTGAATTCCAGCTCAGCCTGGGCTAGAGCAAGACCCTACCCCTCAGGAAAAAGAAATAAACTATGAGAAATACAATTAAAAGAGAAACTTTCCCAATATTTTGCACTAGTGTGACAGACCAACATTTCACATTCTGTATCTTAGGGCTTTTAGAGATCAATGAGAAAAACAGCCAATGATTGAGAAAAAGTGGGATTAGGGGGAGAGAGAAAATATACAAATATTTAACTAGAGCTGGACCTGAACTCATGATCTTCCTACCTCAGCCTCCCGAGTGCTGAAATCACAGCCATGCACCACCAACCTGGCTGTGGCTGTGTGTGTACTTTCTGCACCAGGGTTAGGAAACATCAAGGTTAGGCTGGTTCAGGTGACACAGGCCAGGGGAGAAGAGCCTGCTGCTGGCCTAACTTTCTGTAGCCTTCTCCTTTTCTCCTTTCCCCAGGGCTGATGATGGAGGGAGCCATGCTCCAGGCGTGGTTCGTGCTTCCTGTGGTCTTCTCCAGCTTTGGATAATTGAACATTTAAGTGATTGTTCCACTTCATAAACCATGTTCCAGGGAGGCACTGTGGACATTGCTAAATCAAATTATTTTTAAGCAGAAATGAGATTTTACCAAAAATAAAACAAAAGGCCAACTGAATGAAGCTTTGATATACTCTGTTGCAAAGGCCACACCTCTCTGCAAAGTCACTGATATACATTGTTGGGTGGTGTGTTAGTTACTTTTCTCGTTGCTGTGACTTCATACCTGACAAGAAACAACCTAAGGAAAGAAAGGTGTGTTTGGCTCACAGTTTGAAGGCACAGTTGATCATGGAAGGGAAGGCACAGCAGCGGGAGCATTGGGCTGCTTGTTCACATCTCAGCAGACCTTGAAGCAGAGAAAGGGGAATACCGGCTTTCTATTTGTTCCCTTTCTATTCATCTTGGGACCCCAGCCCATGGCATGGTACCTCCCTACACACACATTCAGGGTGGGTCTTCTTGGTTAACTCTCAAAAAGAAACTTCCTTACAGACACACCCAAAGGTGCTCCTCATAAATGCCCTAGGATGATGCTTCTTAAACCCATCACAGTGACAACAGCCTCTGCATTTGTGCCTTCACAGGTGCCAACCCAGAATGACCAATGAGGACTGAGTGACATCAGCCTTCTTTACCTCCCTTACTGTGATGGCTTATATTGGTTGTTAATATGGCAGGACCTAGAATCGTCTGTGAGGGATTATCTAGATTAGGTTAGCTGAGGTGGGAAGATCCGCCTTAACTATGGGCAGCACCACTCCATGGGTCTGTATGAAAGAGAGAGAGAGAGAGAGAGAGAGAGAGAGAGAGAGAGAGAGCTGAGGATCAGCATTCATCACTGTTTCCTGATTGCAGATGCAATATGACCAGCTGCCTCAAACTCCGGCCATCTTGCCTTCCCCATCGTGATAGTTGGACTATAACCTGGAACTCACCCTTAAACTGATTTTTGTTAGGCATTTTGTCCCAGCAATGAGAAGGTAGCCAAGGCTCGTGGACCTGCATGTGTACAGTGTAAAGAATGCTACCCAGAGCCGCAGTAGCAGCAGAAACTTTTTGTTAGTAAGAACTTTGTCAAAAGATAGAAAAAGCACCAGATTCCAATTGTTATTCTTCCATTCTGTGATTTGGGAGTGAATCATTTAATTTCTGGGCCTCAGTTTCCTCATGGAATCAAAGCTATAATTCCCACTGTCACGGTGTGAATGTATGTGCAATGTCCCCCATGGGTTCATGTGTTTGAACACTTGGTCCCCGGCTGGTGACACTCTTCTGGGAGGATGTAGAAGCTTTGGGAGGTGGGGCTGGGCTGCAGGAAGCTCATGGCTTGGGAAGTGGGCCTTGAGTTTTGTAGCCTATCCATTTTTCCTGTCCTTTCTCTGTTTCCTGATCTGCCCAGATGTGAGCAAGCAGCCTCACTCACCTGCTGCCACAGCCATGTCCTCCCCATGATGATGGATTATATTACCAACATAAGCCGGGAGAAATATTTCCTCCCTAAAGTTCAAGTACTTGGTCATGACCATGAGAAACAGAGCTAATACACCTGCCCTGTTAAGTATTGATGAGAATTATAATCACACTGGGTGCTGCTATCAATGAAGCACTATATTGTCACTCAGTCTGAGAATTCTCAAATGGAAATGCCTCTCAATGAAAATAATTCTTTCCCATTTTAGAAGCAGTATTAGCTAGGTGTGGTGACTCTAGCACTTGTGACTCGATTGAGCCAGAAAGATCATGAGTTCAAGGACAGCCTAGGCTATCTTAGCAAGATACTGACTCAAAACTCTTAAAAACTAAAAAGAAAAAACTACAAAAAAAGCTCTTGAATCAGAAATGTTGCAAATACCAGATAAACGTTATTTTGGGATCTAGATGTTGGTTTATTGACTAAATCATGATTTCTTAGTTTTTGTTGCCCATCAGACACAGGACATTTTTTTTTCCTGGATTCTCCCATCATATCTGAAGTTCATATCAAATTGTGCTTTCCATGGTGTGTGGATCCATTCCTCCTTTGCCCCAAACACCACCCAAATTTATCCAGGTTTTTGGCCATTTCCTATTCACTTAAGTAAGGTTCAGATGTTACAAAGCCTGACTTTTCTGCTATCCTCATGTGTATTTTTTAAATAGTGTTTTATTTTGGTATTATCTTTTACAATCATAGAACATGGTGTTTGGTCAAGGTTAGGTAATTTCAATGCCAAGAGGAGACAGAACATAAATCAAAAAGTTAACATCAAAAGGTTTCCAAGGATCCTGGAAGAAAACCAAACCAAACGGTGACCGGGGATGTTTGCCTGGGAGTGGGAGATAAAAATTACCTTGCTTAATTTTCAAAGTTCACTGCTTTAGGAGAAAAGCAGACGTGGTAAAAGGACATTACAGAATGTATTGAAAAGTAAATAGAATAATGCATCTGTAGGCTGGTTTAATTTTACTTCCTCCGTCCTGTGCTCAAGTTGGTTATCTGAACTACACCCAGGGGGCTGGAAAGGACAAGTCCTCCCATGTCCTCCTGTCGTAGTCAGCCACACGCCACTGGGATGAATCTCCAAACCAGGCACAATTTTGGGGAGGAAAGTATTTATTGAAGTAACAGACCCAGGGGAAGTTAAAGAAAAAGGCTGGCCCCCTTTCACAGATCCAAGCAGAGACAGAGACAGCACCTCCAGAAGCAAGCAAGCAAGCACACTGTAACACTGTAATTCACAAAAATGCAGAACTGCTAGGGCTTTTCTTTTGCATCTGTATCCCTAGGATTTTGCAGCCAATTTGAAATACCTCAGGGCTAGACCCCAGGAGGCCAGGTCAAAGTGACAAGTCCTCCAGCCAGAAGACTGAAGACAATTCACAATTATAATAAATTCTATTGGGGGACATTTACTCAAAACTATCACACCTCCTTACTGTAAACTCCCACTGAGGTAGAGGCCCCTGTAGTCAAACTTTTGTTGGCCACTGAGAGGTGGACACCAACTGTGTCTAACCTAGGAACCAATGAATTTGCTTTGATTCAGAAAAATAAGGGATATCTTTTAGGGACATCAAGAAGTTTCTAGTGGTGCCTTTTTAAAAAATATTTTTATTTATTGATTTGCAAGCAGAGGGAGACAGAGAGATGAGAGACAGAATGGGCACACCAGGGCCTCCAGCTACTGCAAACAAACTCCAGATGTATGTGCCTCTTTGTGCATCTGGCTTTATGTGGCTATTGGGGAATTGAACCCTGGTTGTCAGGTTTGCAGGCAAGTGCCTTAACTGCTGAGCCATCTTTCCAGCCCATTGGTGCCCTTTTAAGTGTATTCATTGCCATAGTTTGGATCTGGGACATCCTCCAAAAGTTCCTTCTCCTGGGTGCTGGGACTAAAAGTGTGTGCCATCTCGCCTTTGATAACTCAATTTTTTTTTACATGAGTGCTGCTCCCACCAGGAGCCTAACAACCTGCACCAGGGTGACAGAGACAGACACTGAGGACATACAATCAAAATGCACCAAAGCAGAATTCTAGAGGCTGTTCAACACTTCAGTAGGCTTAAATTCACCCACCATGGCTCAGGGAATTTTGTGGAAGAGGGGGTGGAAATATTGGAAAAGCGATGGTGGTGGTGGTGGGATACTCAAAGGCATTGCCACCCACCCAGTGACTGACTGCTGCTCACACAACTCATAGCCCTCAACCTCATGGTGTATCCCAGCAATCCTGCCCAGGAGAGCCCTCAGTGGAATAGGGCAGGGAAGAGGGCAATGGTGGTACCAACACATGACTTGTTCATACAAAGTTTCTACTTAATAAATACTACTAATAATAAACAATTGTAAAAATAGTTCTGCATAAGGTCTCCTATGGTGCTTGTCAACCCAGTTCCATGCCATTGGGTTGTGAGTTCCTTCAAGACTGTGTCTAAACTCAGTGTGGACTTTGTTGTTATTCCTTCCTATGTGTTTTAGTGAAATCTAGACGCTATCCCAGGACCTGGAAGCAGAATTCCATTTTAACTTACTCAGCTACTTGGGAAGAAAACTTAATCTTTTATTAAACATTCACAAGTGCTGATCTTGCAAGAGAGAAAGAATTTCTCTAGGAACACGCTGAATTAATAAAGAGAGATGATGTTTTCTGGCAACTCGGCCATCACTTGTCGAACTTATGTCGTCTCAGATTCTTAGATATTCCTAGGACTTGTGAAGCTTCAGGTCCTGTGAAGGAAAACAACATTACTAAATCAGGTCACATTCATTCTCCGGTGACACCAAATGAATAGACTGTTTAAAAAATTAAAGCATATATTATTGAAACCGAAAGATAATTGTGTGTGTCGTTTTCTGAATAATTGGTGCCCTTTGCAGAACTCACTGTGCCTCTGAGACACAGCAGGTGTTATATAGGCCAGCCCCTGCCTATTTTAGATAGTGTACTGAGACCATTATTTTCAGGAAATAAGCACATCAGGATATATTTTTATGGCCAGTGTGGTGCCCAGATTATTAACAATTGGAATTTTTAGCATACATTAAACTAGTTTAGCATCTCAGGTGATGATGCAGGGATATTGCATGCATATGAGTTCCCTGTGGTACTGAGAGTGAGCTCTGATGGTTGTGTGGCTGGACCCAGCCTATGGCAGCCTGTGTATTTCTTTTCTTTTTGTGTGTAGGAGTTGCATGTGCGTGGACATATTCTCATATATGTTTGAGTGCAAGAGTGTGCGTGTATGTGGAGGCCGGAGTTCAACATCAGGTCAGATCTTTCCCTCGGTCATTCTCTACCTATTCTTTGAGACAGGATCTCTCATTGAACCAATGCATCTAGACTAGCAAGCCACTGAGTCAGAATTGCAGTGGAATTTGTTATTACCATCTGCTTTCTGTCCAGGGCGTAACATTCAGCACTGAGGATCCCAGAGGACCGAGGGGGAGTGGGTGCTTGCTCTTGAAACATTCATATTCCGGTGGTGGTGGGGCACTGAGGGGTGTCGCAAAACCAGGGCAATGTGGATGTGCTGATCTAAGACCAGGCACAAAGTGGACTTAGAACTTGTGAGAGAGAATGCTTACCTCCTTGAACTGACTTGAGCTACCCTTTAGAGGGTGAGTGGGATTATCACGATTTTGTAACAAAGGGGAGGAAGAGGACGGAAAAGGAGGCCAGAGAAGGGAAGAGGAGGGAAGGGAAGGGGGAAGAGAAGAAGAGGAAAGGGAAGAGATGAGAAGGGAAAAGGAGTGAAAGGAGAGATGAGAAAAGGGAAAAAGGAAGGGAAGAAAAGAGAAGGAAAGGAAAAGAAGGAAGGATGGGAAAAAGGAAGGGAGGGATGAAGGGAGGGAGGAAGGTAAGTAGGAAGGAAGAAAGATAGGAAGGTAGGTACAAAGGAAGGAAGATAGGAAGAAAGGCGGGAAGGAAGGAAGATGGAAGGAAGGAAGGAAAGAAAGAAAGAAAGAAAGAAAGAAAGAAAGAAAGAAAGACAGACAGACAGACAGACAGAAAGAAAGAAAGAAAGAAAGAAAGAAAGAAAGAAAGAAAGAAAGAAAAAGAAAGAAAGAAGGAAGGAAAGGCTCTCTCACAAGTTCTAAGTCCACTTTGTGCCTGGTCTTAGATCGGCACGTCCACGTTGCCCTGGTTTTGCGACACCCCTCAGTGCCCCACCACCACCGGAATATGAATGTTTCAAGAGCAAGCACCCACTCCCCCTCGGTCCTCTGGGATCCTCAGTGCTGAATGCTATGCCCTGGACAGAAAGCAGATGGTAATAACTGCTGGATGACTAGTTTCATAAATGAAGGAAAACAGGGATGTTTGTCCTGAGTTCTGTCAGCACCGTGCTGGGGCTGGAACGAGGAGCTGAAATGTTGGATGCTGAAGGGGAAACCTGCCTCAGCTAACATCCCTTCCAGGGACACTTGAGGCTACAGACTCCCTTTGGACATCTGTGATGGTCCTGTGTGTTCAGCTGCATTTCATAAAGAAGCTTCGAGCTGATCACAGAGGGGCCAAGGGCTTTGTAAGTCCAGAGAACACACTTGCTGCTTTCTTTGAGATTTCTGTGTTAGTGATGTTGGGGTGTTTACAATGGACATGGAACCCACCCTTGAGTTTCTGAGTGACTTTTTCTCTGGACCCTCCAGGTGACTTCTTTATGTCACTTATCACTTTAAATGATAAATGGCACATCGTGGAGGAGGTGGTGGAAAGAACGCAAGAGGCCAAAGGAAGGGAAAGAGTGCTTTATCACACTGTCTTCCAGACACAAAGTGGCCTTGGTATTCCTGATCTCACGGTGCTGTCACTACCTCCCAGAGGCCTGCATAATAGTAGGGCAAAAAATGATAGCATCAAAATAGAAGAGAGACTCGTTGGAAGGAAGGGATTCAGTGGAGGAGGGGGAGGGGAGGGGCAAAGGGGAGGGTTTAGGAGGGGGTTATGATCCTGATATATTATCTATATGTATGGAGGCTGTCATTTTTTAATTTGGGGCACATTTTGTGGATGGAATCAAATCAAGTCATTCCACAGGAAGTCCTGTGGTCCTGAACTTGTCTCTACAGAAATGGATGGGTTACTTTTGTTGTTCCTTCCTGATTTTTCAGGCTGTGAAGCAATTTCTGCCTTGCTTCTGTGAATGTTTCCCCAAAGATGATGAAAATAGAATCCTAGGGACAGATCGCCAGGGGTGTGTAATCCTCAGAAACATCAGGCAGTTTTAACTTTTCCGGTTCATCGAATCTCATGTTTATTTGTCTTATTTAGACTTTCTGGGCTAAGCTTAGCACTTTTCTCAGCTTGTTCCGTCTGTCCCAAAGGAACTCACTTTCCAAGAGAAAGACAATATTGTATTTAAAGGTGACTTTCTCCAGCATGCACCACCAAGTGACCAACTGGCTCAAGGAATGGGTCACCTCATGGTACTACTGTTCAGCGTTCCCAGGCCCAGTATGCATGGCCTTTGTCTAGGTTTATATTCCCATTCATTTTTGTGGCATGATAGGGTAAGACTGCAGTCCTGAGCCGTGCCTTGGTGGAGAGAAGGGAAGTAGAGGGCTCACACCACCCCAGATCTGGGCTCCCGGGACTTGTATGTGGTATTCCCCTCTTGATCATTGCATTACCGAAGGAGGAGGAGGGTGGGGAAGAGGAGGAGGAGAGAGGGTGGATAGCTCAGTTAGTAGAATGCTTGCCTGGCATACATGGAATGGTGGGTTCAAGGCCCACCTAAGCCATGCATGGTGATACACACCTGCAATCCCAGCCCGGAGAAGGTGGAGGCAGGAGGGTCAGCTGTTCAAGGTTATCCCAGGCTACATAGGGAGTTCAAGGCCAGTATGGGCTAACTGAGACCCTGTGTTAACATTTTTTTTATGAAAAGAGAAACAGTCTGGGGAGATGGCTCTGTGGGTGATTGTCATGCAAGCACGAGGAGGACCTGAGATAAGATTCCCCAGTACCCAGGTAAAGCTGAGTACCATAACGCATGCCTGTAATCCTAGCTCTAGCGGGGCGGAGAAAGGAGGATCCCTGAGAACTGCTGGCTAGCTAGTCTAGCTGAATCAGTGAATTTCAGGTTCAGTGAAACCCTGTGTCAAAAAAGTAAGGAGGAGAGTTATTGAGGAAGATACTCAATGTTGATCCCTGGCCTCCATGTGAAGGTGCATGCCCACTCACATATGAGCATTTATATACATAAATGTACACATCACATATACACATGCATCACACTACACATACACAGTCAAAAAACACACACAGAGAGACAGAGAGAGAGAGAGAGAAAGAGAGAGGATGAGGAAATAAGCAAAGGGAGAGGTAAGAAGGGAGAGAAGGAGGCTAACAGAGAAGGAGTGAGCCTTGGGTGGCTTAGAATTTGGAGGAGAGCCTGGGACACACAGCCACAGACAAGCAGGGCAAAGTGCACTCAAGATTAATGATGAAGTAATTCTATTCCTCCCAAACCAGAATACAAGCTGTCAGAGGAAGTAGAATTGACCTTAGGAGAATGTTCTAGAATACAGAATTAGCACTGTCAAGTTCATTTCTTCCCCAGTCTTACCTGAAGGTTGATGAGTACAATTTAAAAATCAAACTTAATCAACCTTGAGCAATTGTTGGGAAATGTGAAAATCTCTAATCTCTGCTTTTCACACTTTGGGCTCACTGGATATGCCCAGAGCTTAGATTAATTAGTTGTAACCAAAATATGTGGTCTGCCACAATGTCTGTTAAGTCACTGGAGGTTAGTCAACACCTGGGCCTTCTTCATTGGAGTGGCAAAAAAAAAAAAATCTCACTCAATCCTGGAGGTAGATCCCGTCCTTATCACTTGGGGAGTATGCAAATCGGAGTGGTACCCAAAGTACCTCAGGGGTTACTGTGGTTACTTCCCTGCTCTTTGCTGAAGGATGATCCTGATAAGTTGCCTATTGACCATCATCAGGGTCTCCTTTCCATTTTTTTCCTTTGAGCCAAAGGAGAGGGCCTGGGGGTAGGAGCATGTACTGCCCAAGCATGAGGGCCAAGGTTCAATTCCCAGTCTCCACATTAAAAGCATGTGCCATGTCTGTAACGCCAGTGTGGAGGAGAGAGGAGGGTTGCAGGGTCTCACAGATCAGGCAGTCTAACTGAAAAGACAGTGAGCTCCAGGTTCAGTGAGAGACTCTGTCCCAAGGAAATAGTGGAAGAGGGATAGAGAAGGACATCCGATGCCTCCCTCTGGCTTCCACATACGTGGGCATGGGAGGCACGCATTCGCAGACATGTGCATGTGCACATCCATGAGACTTGTTCTGCTGTGCTGTGACTTTGGGGGAAGTCGCTAGAGGAGGGACCAGTTGGCTGTAATATTCAGAAACCCCGCAAAGACTGCCCTTCCCCAGCCCCGTCTTTTCATAGGGGCATCTCTGCCTGTCCACACTGAACAAGCATCTCTCTCCTCCCCCAAACAGTACATCCTCAGAGAGAATAAGGATGAGTTACTATGGGTACCAGGCCATTACACTTAAAGAGCTGAAGCTGTTCAGCTATTAATGGCCCCAAGATAGGATTCCCCGCCTGAGCACAGATAAAACTTCCTTCTAATGGAGAGAAGAAAAAAAAGAAAATACATCAAAAGTTTTTCCACTTTTAATTCTTTTAAATATTTTATAATATTACGTAATTCTCAAATATAACAAATAAGTCTTTAAAAAGAAATTCTATTTTTATCTCCCATTAGATTTTTTTTTTGAGATAGGGTCTCACTCTGGCCCAAGCTAACCTGGAATTCATTATGTAGTCTCAGGCCAATAAGTATTTTTTAATATATATATTGTCCATAATGAATTACATTATTTAGTAGGCAAACAATGAGTTGTTATCCCCAATTCCCCAATGCCCCTCCTCCCCATCCCCAATCAGCTGGATATCCTCCTCCATGGGTCATCTGGATCAGTCCTTGTGGCAGGGGACCATGGATAGCCTAGTACTCAGCCCGGTCCTCCTGGCCCAAGTGTGTTGTTACTGAGGGGTGCCATGCCTCTGGATAGTCTCCCCCACCATGGCTCTTACAATCTTTCTGCCCCCTCTTCTGCTCAGTTCCCTGAGTCATGGTGGGTGAGTATTAAGGCTGCTTTAATGTTGTGAGCTTAGGGGCATAAAAAAGTGTGTAAAAAATTATTGGTTTCTGTCCCCCTGGCTTATCCTGTGTTGATTGAATGGCTGTGGCTGTGGGTCCCTTGTTCATCCCGTCATTCTCTGTGGGGTTCCATATGGATCCTCCACGATATGACTGTGGTGGCTCATCTCTTGCCAGGATCTCAGCTATCTGCCTATGGTCGGATGGTAGGATTAGATGGGCCACAGCTCTCTCGCTGTATCCTGAAAAATACAAACACAATCTCCATCAGAGAGTGAGATCAGTACAGGTTAACAAATACGCACAATTCTGGATTACCTAGATTCTATTTTTAGTAGCCTCCCCGTCAATCACTCCCATATTGCATCTTTTCTTGTGAGCCCAAGAGTACGAGATCCGGTGCCTATTACCCTGAATCCCCAGTTCCAGTCAAGGGCTCACCCTCACTAAGTGGAATATTTGGCCGAATTTAAAAGCTATTGATTGCCTCACCCAGGCCCAGGTTTCTCCATTGCACTAGTGCTACTTTCTTGGTTCGCTGTTCTCTCCCAGTAGGAGGTGTGGTCAGCCTACTCATGGCCGCAGACTGTGTTTCATGCCAGTGGTCTCTGTTTACTCCAGCTGTCATTGATCAGCTTTCCCTGGCAGCCTGTGCAGTGCCTTCCAGCACTGTACTAATGGGCATCTGGGGGCTGGTTACCATTCCGGACCTTGAAGGGTCTCTCAATGCTGATCGATGGCATTCTGTGGTTTCTTCAGCAACAGGGTTTTGCCTCAGGCCTGGGGAGGGCGTTCAGAGCTTTGACAGACTTCTGTATAGTTTTTGGAACCTCATGGGTCATTTTGGTCAACAGCTCAGTGAGGGAAGGAACCGGTGGCTGTGACCAGGGGTTGTCAGACTGATCAATTATTCACAGGCTTAGACTCTCTCCCCTAATATTCATGGCCCCTCTTGCCAGTCAACACCCACTACTTGCATAATAGGTTACAGTATGCTC
>PVHP010009241.1:17458-51050 GCA_004024765.1 Zapus hudsonius
ATATATATATATATATATATATATATATATATATATATATATATATATATATATATATATATATATATATATAATGTCATGTCATCTGCAAAGAGGGATAGTTTGACTTCTTCCTTTCCAATTTGTATCTATTTTATGCTATTCTCCTGTCTTATTGCTTGGGCTAGACCTTAAAGCACTATGTTAAGGAGCAGTGGTGAGAGTGGACACCCCTGTCTTGTTCCTGAGTCAAGCGGGAACTCCTTGAGTTGTTCCCCATTGAGGATGATTTGTGCTTTAGGAGATCTGTATATTGACTTTATCATGTTGAGGTATAGGCCATCTATGCCTATTCATTCCAGGGTTTTTAACATGAAGTGGTTTTGAATTTTGTCAAAAGCCTTCTCAGCATCAATTGAGATGACCATGTGGTTTTTGCGGTTGAGTTTGTTAATGTGGTGAATTATATTTATAGACTTTCATATGTTGAACCATCCCTGCATCCCTGGGATGAAGCCGACTTGGTCAGGGTGAATTGTAGTCTTGATGTGGGTTTGTATTTGATTTGCTAGGACTGTGTTTAGGATTTTTACGTCCAAGTTCATCAGGGATATGGGTCTGTAGTTTTCTTTTCTTGTTACTTCCTTGCCTGGTTTGGGAATTAGGGCGATGGTAGCTTCATAGAAGGAGTTTGGGAGCCTACCCTCTTTTTCTATGCCCCTGACGAGCTTCAAAAAGAGAGGTTTCAGTTCTATGATGAAGGTTTGGTAGAATTCAGATGAGAAACCATCTGGACCTGGGCTTTTCCGTTTGGGGAGGTTCTTGATTACCAATTCAATCTCTGTGATTGTTATCAGATTGTTTAGGATCTTTACCTGCTCTGGTCTGAGCTTTGGTAGTTGGTAGGTGTCCAGAAATTTATCCATTTCTTCCAGGTTCTCTAATTTTGTGGAGTATAGGTTTTGGAAGTATGACCTGATGATGCTTCCAATCTCTTCGGGATCTGTTGTGATCTTGCCCTTGTCATTTTTTATTTTGTTAATTTGGGCCTTCTCTGTTTTTTGTTTGATTAAATTGCAGGCCAATAAGTATTTTTTAAAAATTTATTTATGATTTGTTTGAAAGAGAGAGAAGAAGGAAGGAAGGAGGAAAGGGAGGGTGGGAGAGAAAAAAACTGGATGAACCATGTTCAGTGATTTTTCATTCTGCCTTGTTCTTCTTGCTAACTACTCTTTTTCTTCCCTCAACCCACATAAACCATATATTTACATAAAACATAAAAGTTGATGTGGTCATCAATAGTGGCATGTTGAATAGGAGTTGAACTGTAGCCCAAAGACATGAGAAATTATGTTCAAAAAGAGAGGTATAAGACATTCTCTTTTCTCCTTCACTCTACACCATATATAATTTTATAGTCTGCCTTATTTTTCTTGCTAACTCCTCTACTCTTTTTCCTCCCACAATCCCCACCCCCAAAAAACATAAATTTACATACATACATATTCACACAGTGAGACTTGCATTTTCTTTGAGACCACTGTAGGCAAATTTTTATCCATCTTTCTTTCCTTGCTCAAATACACCTTATGGATACCCTTTGTCATCTGTTAAATAATCCTATGTATCAGGCTAGCTTCTCTGGTCCATTGGCTTTTTATTTTTGTATGTGTGTGTGGTGTATGTGTATGTATGTGCATGGGCATGGGCATACTTTGTGTGTGTGTGTGTGTGTGTGTGTGTGTGTGTGTGTGTGTGTGTGTGTGTGCATGTGGAGGCCAGAGCTTGACATCAGGATTTACTTTGGCCTGTGGTTTGAGGTATAAAGTCCATCATGGTGGATAAGACATGGAGGCAGGAGTGTGAGGCAGCTGGTCACATGACATCCACAGTCAGGAAGCAGAGAGAGGTGGATTCTGGTGTTCAGCTTGCTTTCATCTTTTTTATTATGCCCAAGGTCCAAGACTATGAGATGGTGCCATCCACATTCAGGGTGGGTCTTCCAACCTCAATTAAATATCTCTGGAAACACCCCCATGACCCACACAGAGATGTATCTCCTAGGGGATTCCAAATTCAGTCAAGTTGACAAGATTAACCATCACCTTAATTTTATAATAACTGTCATTTTTATGGCATTGTCTTTATGCCTGAGAATATTTTTTAATGTTATCATCAATTATATTTTATGTTTGTCATTTTCATAATTCCATCTGGCTTTCTTATCAGATTTATTCATAAATAATTTATAATTTCAGCTTGTTATATTAAGTAAGTTTCTCATTCTATGTCTAGGTTTTTGTCTCTAGGGAGAAAATTGTAAGATAAACTATTTGTATTATATTTTTCTACTTTATTAAATTCTCTTATTCAGATGGCTTCAATTTTTTAGCAGTGACATTTTAAACAAAAGTATAATTTTATTTCTTTTTCCCATGTTTCTGCTGTCATACATTTAATACATTTGTTAGAACCTGCACACAGCACTGAAAAAAAATAAGAAAATGAAATACACCTGCCTAGTTCCTGATTCAATTTGAAATACCTTTACTGTTTCAACATTAGGAATAATATTTACTGCTATGCTTTGGTGGTATTTAATAGACTTGTGTTGTTTCCTTTAAAATATCTTTATGTGTATGTGTGTGTATGTTCATGTGTGAGTGCAGGTGTATGTATGCCATAATGTACATTTGGAGGTCAAAGGACAGCTTGGGGTTGGTCCTAACCTTCCACCTTGTTTGGAGAAGGGTCTCTTGCTAGCTACTGCATCTGCCAGGCTAGCTAGCCCATGGCGTTATGGGGAGGCTCCTGTCTTCACAGTCCCTCTCACTGTAGATGCACCAGGACTGCAAGTACTCTCGTATCCAGCCCTACATAGGTTCTAGGAGTGTGAACTCAGATCATCTCGCTTGTGTGGCAAGAGCTTTACCCAGTGAGCCATCTCCCCAGCCTCTATGATTTATTTTATTTAAGATGTGCAATTGACTTTTATCATATATTTCTTATCCCCATGCATGTTCATTTCTTTAATATTTGGATCTCATTCTGCAACAAGAATGAAGCGTAAGTCCTATCTATATCAAGCTTTCTGTATTGTTTTCACACTGTTCCTTTAAAGCAGCTATTCTCGCTTATAGCTTGACTAAGCTATATGAAGCAAAGATATTAGGGTGTCATGAGTCTTGTGTCTACAAATCAAATACAAAGATGCAAACCCACCTCACTCTTGGAGTTATTTCATCTTGGACCAGTCTAAACTAAGTAAAATTATAAACAATCAATAGTAATTAGGAGCTATAGCAGGGCTGGAAAGATGATTCAGTGGTTAAAGGGACTTACTTGCAAAGCATATTGCCCAGGTTCAATTCCAAACTTGCCCAAAGAAGCCAAACACAAATAATAATAATAAATAAATAAAATGTGGTGCAAGCAGATTTTGTTTGCAGACGCAAAGTCCCTGGCATGCCCCCTCCTCCCTCCCCACACACGTGTAAATAAATTATGAAAAAAAATGTTTGTCAAAAACAGTGTGATAGTTTCTGTATCATAGAGAACTGAGTCTATATGTTAGCTTTGCTCATTGATTGCTCACTCCGAATCTTTGGCTAATAAAATTTACCGTTGTATCTCTAAACATTTGATGGACATTTACCCAGGTTTCTCATGTCACCTCTCCACATCACATTCTTCCCTTTCACCACACAGAATCCATTGTATCTAAGTCCTGTTATTGCTGGTATATGGATTGAAAGGAGACCCAAAAAGCTAGATAGATACATCTTATTTTTGGATTTTTTTCATAAAATGATTCTTTTTATTTCCACATTTTTAAAAAGTCATAGAATAATATGGGTTCTCGGCCATATGCCCCACACTTGTCACCTGTTAAGGAGGTTTCTGTAGAGACATGGGTGGACATTTGCCCTCTCTTTGCACAGAAAAGAGCTTATGACAAACCCCATTCTCTCCATGGAGTCTCCCAAAAACAGAGACGTGCTGAGTCTTCCCTGCATGTATGATAGTAGTCCCAAAGGTGCCCCTTCCCCACCTCTCTCTCTCACTATTTTGTCACTGAGATAAAGATGCTGGAGCAAATCAACTTAAAGGCAGGAAAGGTTTACTCTGACTTACGGCTTTGGGGTATCCAGTCCATGGTCACTTGGCTCCATTGTTTTCAGGCCTGTGATAAGGCAGAAATATCATGACAGACATAAGGGTGTGATAGAGGCAATCCTCCTCCTCTGGGAAGCAAGGAGAAAGAGGAAGGATCAAGATAAAAGGTGCCCTTCAATGGCTGTGGTGGTTTAAAGTTGAAGTGTCTCTCATAGCCTCATGTGTTTGTGACCAAGCTTCCTACTCAATCCCCAAGTGGTGGAGCCTTGCTGGAGGAGGTGTGTCATGGGGAGCAGGCCTATTGGGTGTTCACTAGAACCTCATTCTTGCTGCTGCCTCCCAGCTGATGTAACAACATGTGATACCCAGCCTCTTCTCTGCCATGCTTTCCCTACCATGATGAAACTTCCCCTTGAGACTGTGAGTTGAAATAAACTCTTTCCTCCCATCCGCTACCTTTGGCCAGGTGTTTTGTCTCAGCAATGAGAAGATAATTGTTACAAAGGCTCAGCCCCAATGTCCCACTTCTCCATTTAGGCCTAAATCCTAATGCATTCAACTAGAAACTCCTCAGTGAAGGCTTTGAGGTGGCTTAGTGAGTAAACTGCTTGCCACACAAAGACCTGAGTAGATCCAAAATACCCACATAATGCCAGGTGTGATGGTACGTGCATGTCATGCCAGAACTGAAGAGGTGGAGACAGGAAGATCCCTAGGGCTTGCTGGCTAACTATTCTAGCTGAATCAGTGAGTTCCAAGTTCAATGAGAGATCCTGTCCCAAAAACTAGAGAGAACAGTGACTGAGGAAATCACCCAACATTGACCTCTGGTCCCCATGTGCACATGTACACACATACACATACAGAACAAATGAATAAGAATTCATCAGTGAGCTAAGTCACTGATGATGTTGGTACTGTCATGATCTACTCACCTCTTCATAAAATCATCAGTTGAGGAGTCAAGTCATTAACACATGAGCCAAACTAAGCCATCACCTTAGAAGGTGAGACAGGTGGTTCTCCATTCACCCACTCTCCACACACACAGCTCCTGATGATAGATGTTCACTCATTGGTTGAGTAGAAGATTTGAGACACTGTTCCACCTCTCTCTCAAGAGTCAGACAGCCCAGCCACAGGGTTGGGGTTTTTGCTGTGATCTCAATTAATGCAAATAAATAAACAACAATAAAAAACATAGCCTTCGCCTCATAGATGATGAGAGATAGTTTATTCTGGAGCCAAATATGAATGACCATGGCCTGGGAACACAGATTCAGGTTACCTCAAATTCCATGCCCCAACATAGTAACAGTTTCATGAAGTCTTTTTTTTTATAGTAACTGAACAAAAAAATATCATAAACCAGGGCATTCTTTAAACATATGGGCACGAGCATCAGGTAGGCAAGGTACAACATTGTGAGGAAATCTCTGCTGTGTGTGGATCTCACCTGTTATCTGATGACATTCTTAGCCTTTGGGTTGGAGGAAGCTAGGTGTCTGTTTGCACACTACAAAGGACTTACCTAATACTCATAGGATGCTAGGTCACACACAGAGGTGGGCAGTAAGTGGCTATTTAAAAAGTGTTATGATAACCCAAGATAATTTGGCTGTGAGCCTGAAACATTCCAGTTCTCCATAGTTGTTATATTTCTTATCAATGAATCTATCTTCTCAAATGTTTGGTGTAGGTGCAGCTTCTTTCTGGGAATTTCAATTAATACCTCCTGCTAACAATATATAATTAGGGACCATGACTTGTGTCCCAGGACCTCAATCACTGGCTTTAATATACCACAGTTCAGCCCATGTTCCACTGGCCTTCTACCACATTCCCCTGGACCCCCCCAAAAAATATTTGTTGGTCTGTACCATAAGGCTTTGCTTAGCTGCTCTTCCGGCCTGGAAATCTAGGTCTCTAAGTAAATTAACCCCTAGCATCCCATAGTCAGTATTGATATATTCTAGAACTTAAGAGTGCCTTGTCCCAGTCTGGGAGAATTCCAGATATTTCTATTGCTCTCTGTATTTTCCTATCTGCTTATAGGGCTGCTGCTCTTGAACCCCAGGGAACTCATATTACCAACCTTTGGTCCCTCCCTATAAGTGCACACAGCTCTCCTGACCATGTGCTGGCTCAGCTGACTTCTTGGCTTCTATGCCCCCCCCCCACATTCTGTCAGACATTTGTCCTTGGACTTCACACTACACTCCTGCTTCCTTTAACCACCCCAAATCTCAGCAACCACAGCAGAAAACAAAGGATCTTTTCAAGGGTCTCTGCTTGCTAGAAATAGCCTTAGGAAAATCACAGAAAATACACAGTGCTCTCTTATATTTCATGACTGATGATACAGTGAATGGTGACTGTATACAATGCTGTATTAGTTAATTTCTTGTTGCTGGGATAAAATATATTACAAAAAATCAGTTTAAATAAGGAGTAGTTAATTTTGACTTACAGTTCCAGGTTCTAGTTGAAAGGCATGGTGGCAGGAGCTTGAAGCACCTGGTCACATACGGTCCACAGTGAGGAAGCAGACTGTGATGAAGGCTGGAGCTCAACATGATGTCTACTTTTCATTCATTCCAGGAATGGTGCCATCTACAGTTAAGGTGCATTATCTCACTTTAATGGAATCTAGGTAATCCCTCACATATGTGCCCAAAGATTTGTTCCCATGGTGATTCTAAATCCTGTCAAGTTGAAAACCTGAGATTGACCATCACAAATACTCAAAAGCAATTCCAACACACATACACCAATGATGGCTTTAAATCACAAAAACCCATCCATGCAGAACCCAAGCTAGGGTGATGCGAGGCTATCGGTGGTGCACATGCATTGGTTTTTGCTGCAACTGACCTTGTTTCTCTCACAGACAAATCACCTTTCGGACTTTCTGTTATTATTCCTGGTGGTAATGATGCCCTCTTGGGTCTTAATGCTTGATGAATGGAATTCTATAGTTTCAGGAGAGAGAGAGACGGAGACAGAGAGGAGGAATTTATGCATATTTCTTGACCTATAACCTGTTACTGAAATGCCATTTTGGGTGGGTGGGGGGCTAGAGTTACTGGTTTTAAGAGCAACAGAACCTCTTGGCTTTGGGTATAGATATATCTTAGGGGTTACAGTGACTGGCACTCAACAGTGTCTATATTCCCCAAGTCAGCACCTCTTAAGTTCACTGTCTTGTGACTTGCAAAGAATTGATAAGTGTAGGCATAGAAGAAGGGCAAGTTAAGAAAGAAAGTAAAACAGGAAGCTCCCAAGTTGGGAAGGGTCCCCAAGTGGGTAATACACATGGTGAGTTAGATCAAAATTTCTTATAATCTTGGGGATATAAATTAGGCATTGAGTTGGGATGAGATTTCCTGGTTAAATTTAAATGTATATAGAGGACCTTAATTGGTTGGTGGGTCAGAAAGAAGAACATTTTTTTATTATCCATAATCAGATACATTTAATGAACAAATAATGAGTTGTTTATCCCCAGTTTCCCAATGCCCCTCTTCCCTATCCCCAGTCAGCTGGATATCCTCCTCTGTGGGAAGTCTGGATGAGTCCATGGGGTAGGGGGTTATGGATAGCCTAGGAGTGAGCCCGGTTCCACCCACCTTAGTATGATGTACTGAGGGGTGCAATGTCTCTGGGAGTTCTCCCCCACCATGGCTAGAACATTTTTTCCCAGCAGGAACAAAAGCCCACAAAAACAATCTTAGGAGGAGGAAGAACCCTAGCCACTATCTCCATGAGTCAGGTTTATATTTAGAATGGAGTTGTACCAGGGAAGGTTGACATCTCTGTTCTTTTGGATCTGTGTCCCTAACTACCTATGAAAGACAACCTTGCTCCTAATCTCTATCAGTAAGTGTGTGTGGTGTGTGAGTACTAGATGTGATATGTGTGTACAATAGATGTGGTGTGTGCGGTATATGTGTCATGTGTGCAGTGTGTGTGTTGTGTACACATGTGTGTGAAGATGGCTGTCCCATGTGCACCTCTACAAAGGCCAGAGGAGGACTCTGAGTGTTCTCCTCTATCCCTTTTCTACCTTGTTTCCCCGAGACAGAGTCTCACTGAATCTGGAGCTTTCACTGGTTTCACTTAGACTGGCTGACCAGCAAGTTCCATTGACCCTCCTATCTCTGCCCCCTGTAAAGCTATGATTACTAGAATGCATGTCCGTGCCCGAGGTGCAAGGGGTCCTCGTGCTTGTACAGCAAGGGCTCTTACCCACTGATCCATCTCCCAAAACCCTGAGGTGCATCTTTATTGGTCACAGCTCTGGTGACAGTATAGTTCAGGTTTGCTGAATGAGTGTCTCATGAATGCTTTGGTTTCCCACTATAGAGTTGTTGCAAGTTTAATATGAAAGCTGATGAAAATAGTACAGTGCTCCCTGTGGAGAAAATCTCAAGGGACTGAAGTTGGCTTTATGTATCTGGAGGTTCTGTATTCATGGGTTCAACCAACCATACACCAAAAATATTCAGAAAAGACAATTGTATCCCGAAGGAACACATACAGACCTTGTTCTTGTCATTATTCCCTGGACAATAGAGCGTAACAACTATCTACATAGCATTTACATTGCATTAAGTGTGATAAGGAGCCCAGAGATAATTTAAAGCATATGGGATGGGGTGTGCACTATAGAGTTGTCTTTTTACATAAGGAAAGCATCTTCAGTTTTGATACCAGCGCGTGTTTCTATGCCAATCTCCCAAGGATGACTAGATTCTGCTCTCATTTTATTTTGCTTGTAGATGTGCATGTGGTATGTGTGTCTGTGTGTCTTTGTGTAGGCATGTATGTATGCACATGTACATGTGTGTGTGCATGTGTAGGTCAGAGATCAATGTCACTTGTCTTCCTAAAACACCCCCTTCCCTTATTTATTTATTTGATTATTTATTTATTTTGTTTTTCAAGGTAGAGTCTCACTCTAGCCCAGGCTGACTTGAAATTCACTATGTATCTCAGGGTGGCCTCAAACTCACGGAGATCCTCCTACCTCTGCCTCCTGAGTGCTGGGACTAAAGGTGTGTGCCACCACCCCCGGCTCCTCTGTCTTATTTTTTGAGATTGGGTCTCTCACTGAACCTGGAGCTCACCAATTTGGCCAGATTAGCTATCCAGCAAACTCCCCAGTGCTGGGATTACAGGCACGTACCACCACACTAGGTTTTATATGGGTTCTGGGAATTGAACTCAGGGATCCTCATATTTGTGCAAACCCTTTAACAACTGAGCCATTTCCCCAGCCCCATTTTTCTACTCTATTTACAAAGTAAACAGCACAATGGGTCTCCAATTCTAAATCTATGGATTTCTATGCCCAGCCTGCAAGATTTGGAATCAGAAGGTCTACCAAGGATACTCACTTTAAAAGTACCACATGTGATGCAATTCAGACTTAGAGCACTTGCCTAGCACACTTGAGACAGTAATTTAATCTGCAATGTCACAAACAAGTACCACAAGGGATGTTTTAGTAGATGGCTTTTTCATCACACTTCACGTGTGTGTGTGTGTGTGTGTGTGTGTGTGTGTGTGTGTGTGTGTGTGTGGCGTGTATGATGTAAGCACATGTTGAACATGTTAAAGCCAGAGGTCAATGTCAGGAATCTCCCTCGATTACTCTCTATCTTACTTATTGAGAAAGGGTCTTCCACTGAACCCAGAGCTCATCAATTAAGCTAGACCATGTAGATAGTAAGTCCCAGGAGTTCCCTGTCTCCATCTCCCAGCACTGGGATTACCAGCCTGTGACCATGACCATTTGTCATGTGGGTGCGGGGGATCAAAACTCAGGTCTTCATGCTTGCAAAAGCACTTTTCCAACAAAGCCATCTCCCCATCCCTGCACCATACTTTTTAGGAGTGCGTTAGAAAGAAGGGGGTGGGGAAGCCCACTGGATTCAGAAGAAAATACTTGGGTTTTAATTCCACGTTAGTGGCCTTAGATTTCCAATTTATGGATTTCCAGTCTATAAAGAGAAATACTACCCTCCCTCATTGTTGCTGCAGGTACCCATGAAGATTGTTTCTCTAGGAAATAGCCGCTCGGATCACACTGCAAATGTGTGCGTCACTCTTTGGGAGACTAGAAATTCTTCCAAACTTATCCAGTCCTTTCTGTTGAAAAGTAAGTAAGGCATAGAGACAGTGGCAAGAAATATGACAAACAATCCTTTTTAGACAGACTATAAAAACCCAGCAATCTGGTACAATTAATGATGGGATGACATTAATGGTCTCTAAGGACACAATTTATTATAACGTAAGTTATATACAGGAAAGTGACATTGAACTTTCAAGGAAATGATATATTCTGGTGGTAAATTAAAATAAGGACAAATAAAGAGCTTAGAACAAGTTCTGAAAATGTTTTAAAAAAGAAACAGACTTTGGCTGTTAAAATGAGTGGCTTTTTATTATTATCTGTGCGTATGTGCCTGTGGGTGCATGTGTGTTTCAGTGCCTAGGTGGAGATCTGAGGACAACCTCGGGTGTTGGTGCCTCTCCTTTCACCTTGAGTTTTGAAAGTATTTTATTTAGTATTTAAGAGAGAGAGAGAGGCAGACATAGAGAGAGAATGGTCATACCAGGGCCTCCAGCCACTTCAAATGAACTCCAGACACATACACCTGTGCATCTGGCTTTATGTAGGTACTGGAGAATCAAACTAGGGTCCTCCTGCTTTGCAGGCAAATGCCTTAACCACCAAGCCATCTCTCCAGCCTTCACCTTGTTTTTTGAAACAGGATCTCTGTTGCTGTTGTCTTTTAGCTGCTAGAAAAGCCACCCAAACTGACTTGGAAGCTTCAGGATACTCCTGAATCTGCCTCTTATAGCCATAGACTTGCAGGGGATTACAGACTGTGCACCATATTGCATCCAGCTATGTGGTTGCTGGGAGTTGTACTTGGGTTGGCAGGCTTGTGGAGCAAATATCTTTAACTCAAGCCTGGGGAAGACCCCTGACATTCAACTCTGCCCTCCACGTGCACATGCGTGCACACGCGTGCACACACACGTGCATGCACATATACACACGGTTGGGCATACAAGACAGGCGGGAACAGGGAGGGAAGTAGGGTGAAGAGAAGTTTGAGTTTCTGTTCTTGTTCTTGCAATGGAAGAAAAATGACAGCTCATTTGTATGCTGATGAGGACGATCCAGTAGAGAGGAAAATTGGTGAGGCAGGAAAGACAGATGAGCTCTGGAGAAACCAGAATGCAGATAAGGGAAAGTCAGGTACCTTGTGGAAGCTTGTTCCCTGGATGTGACTTGTGTCCTGGGGATTTACCTGCTGTCCTGGTTCTCAGTGTGGTCCTGGGAGGTGGTGGGACCTCCTCTTCTTTGCTATAACATGATTCCAGATGTTGGACATTTTACAAAGAAGAGAGAGAGATTTATCTCACTTTTTGGTAGATGAAAGTTCAAAATTGGGATCTGGGAACATGGTGTAGAGCCACACACGCGGGAAGCGGAGTTAAGAAATCCAGGATCCACGTAAATGCCAGGTGTAATAGCGCACACCTGTCATACAGTGCTGGGGAGGTGGAGACAAGAGGATCCCGAGGACTCACTGGCGAGCTGGACTAGCCGAGTCACTGAGCTCTGGGTTCAGTGAGAGACCCTGTCTCAATAAATGAAGGTGGAGAGGGATTGAGGAAGACACCTGCCATCATCATGGTTTCCACGTGTGCACGAGCAGGGGGCACTTTGAGTCAGAGGAGAACACAAGGGGACTTGGTTATTTGTTTCAGACTTCCTTCCTGGGTTCAAGAGGAGGAGGACGAGGAGCTGGTTGCTACAGGTGTGGTGTGGGTGATTCTTTGTTTTGATTGACATGTTGGGTTACCAAATGTCCTCTCCCATGGTGCATCTGATTTTATTCAGTCATGCATAGGCATAGGATGGTAAATGCAGGAATATTTTCCTAAGAGTTCACTCAGGTCAAGGTTTGCTTTATTGCACATGCAAACTGGTCCTGACTGGATGGATCCATCTTCTTTAGTTTCAGGACGTGTTCAGTCACAAAAGGGGAGTTGCCAGGGGGTTGTTAGGAGGGAGGGAGTCATCTCATTGTTTAGAGCAGGAGATACACGCATGTCTGTGCAGATGGGAGTCCCAGGTGGTAAAGTGTATTGTTAGGGGATGGCTATGTGTGTTGTTCAAGCCAAACACAGACCCAGATTTCTAAGCTATTCTTGAGCTTGTCTGCCTCAGCCCGGCACTGTGAGGGCAGGACAGGGAATATAGAACAGCATAAAGCCAACCTGTGGACTGATCATCTCCACATTGGGCTGTGGAGCTTGGAGCAAGCTTTGAGTCCTGGGTGATGTATCTAGTGTTTGTTTGAGAAAACTCCCCAGGCTACAGATCCTGAGGAAATGAAGCTTTATGATAATTCACAGTAATTAGAAAAGGTGGTCAGTCAGTGTTAGCAAATACATAGATTTTTTTAAAGCTGTTTGATTCATTAAAAATTTATTTGGTAATTGATGTTCTGCTGGGTCTTGTGAAAGCGAATAAATAAAGCCGTATTTAATTAGCTACAATATTTACTTCAACACTTAATGAGCTAATAGCTATTAAAAGAGTTTGTTCTTTTAAGTGGATAGGAAATCCCCTTGCAGTTTTGCTCACTTTTTTAGCTTAATCATGCTTTCAACAAGTGTGTGTTCTGAGCTACTCAGGGGCTCTGATCCATGGGATGGAAGAAGAAACCTAATAGGAAGCAAACATGTTCCCTTCCATAAAGACACATGTGGTTAAAGGGCTGAGGGTGTGGCTCAGTGGTAGAGCTCCTGCCTAGAATCCCCAGTGAGGGGCTGGGGTGTGGCTCAGTGGAAGAGCTCCTGCCTAGAATCCCCAGTGAGGAGCTGGAGCATCGCTCAGTGGTAAAGCACCTTCCTAGTACACATGAGATCATAGGTTTAATCACTTCCCCATAAAGAATCAGGAGAGATAGTCATAATTTCCCACCATGAAGAAATGCAAGTACTAAAGAAGTAAAAATATTACCTGGATGATCAATGCTTAATGATTTGATCATTAGTATATATATGTGTATATATATACTAATATATATATATATATATATATAATTATCACACCTTAATACATACTGCACAATTAATATAGTGCAATAAAAAGTAAGAAAATGCAAACAAGGATCCCCTCAAGGAAATATACTGAAATGTTCACATTTATTAATCTGGGTACTTTGTTCATTTTTTTTTCTAAATCGGTCTGTCTTTAAAATGATTTGCAAGTAAAGATTAATTTTTAGAAAAAAGATTAAAAGATGAAATATTAATAGTGGCTGTCTTTGAATAATAGAACTATATGTTTCCTGCCACCTAGTTTTTAATATTTTTTCAAAATATATTGAGTCTTTGTTATTTTTATAATTAAGGAAAACAGCAGACTCCATTTAGAAAAAAAAACCTCATATAGCCAATCAACCGAGATAAATAGGAATATATGCAGAAGGAAACTGAATCAGAAATGATGCTGATAAAATGGAAAATAAAAAGGGAAATGACAAAGCATAAAATGTGGTTAAATCTTATTAAGCGGCACTTTTACTTATTCTGAATTAATTAGTGGGACAGTGGGGTGGGCCTTGCACTGTTGGTGAAGAGAGGCTGCTCAGTATTCACTGAGATTCCAGTGTTACTGGCCTTTAGATCCTGTGTTTTAGCTACAGATACCTTTTTAAATTGGATTTTTGGTGCTGGAAAGATAGCTCAGCAGTTAAGGCAGTTGCCTGCAAAGCCTAATGACCCTGGTTCAATTCCCCAGTACTCACTTGCACAAAGTGGCACATGCATCTGGGGTTCATTTGCAGTGAGTGGAGGCCCTGGTGTGCCCATTCTCTCTGTCTCCTACTTATCTCTCTGTGTTTGCAAATAAATAAAAGTACTTTTTAAAAATTAAATTGGATTTTTGCAACAGGGTCTCATGATGTAGGCCAGGATGACAATCCTGCCTCAGCCTTCCCATAGTTGGCATGACAGATGTGTGCCACCAAGCTTGGCTGAAATCAAATGAAGCCTAACCTATATGTTAGGCAAGTGTTTGTTTTCTTACAGTACTGAGGATGGAATTTAGGGACTTCTATGTGCCAAGCAAATACTCTACTGCTGAGCCACACCCACAGCCCTTCAGTGGGGGATTCTAGGCAAGCACATTGGCCATGACTCCAGCCTCTCTCAGGGGTTTTTAGGAAGGTGTTCTACCACTGAGCTATATCCCAAGCTTCTTTTTTGCACTGGTCTTGCACTCTGTAGTTCAGGTGAACTTGAACATGCATTCATCCTGCCTTAGATTTAGGATATGAATGACAAGCCTGTACCTCTACACCTGGTTCTATTATTTTTTATATTTATTTACTTAATTTATTTAAGAGTGAGAGAAAGGCAGAGAGAGAGAGAGAGAGACAGAGAGAGACAAAGACAGAGAGAATGGGAATGCCAAGGCCTCTAGCCAATGCAAATGAACTCCAAATGCATGAGTCACCTTGTGCATCTGGCTTTACATGCATACTGGAGAATTGAATCTGGGTCATTAGGCTTTGCAGGCAAGTGCCTTAACTGCTGAGCCATCTCTCCAGCCCCTGTTTTTATTATTGTGGACTATGGTACCCTACTGTGTTGAATAACATTAGAACTGATTCCTATCTAATTGCACTTGGATCTTAAGAGATGAAATATTAGGGGCGTTAATCACTGGCTATATGAGTTTGTGTACCTAAAAATAAGAGGAACCCCAGGAATCTCATATGCAAACTGAGACCAGAGTCATGAAGAGGGTCGCTCAGCCCACCTCCAAGACCCTATCTTGGAACAGGGGTGAGCCTCACTCAATTAACTTTCTATGGCACCTACCAGTTGAATTACAAGATACCATTGTCTCCTTCAGATAACTTAGGTTAATCCCAACAGTGTAATACAAGAAATGCATATGTAAATATCCTCAAAGGGCCTGGGAGATGGCTCTGTTGGTAAAGTACTTGCCTTGCAAGCTTAAGGACCTGAGTTCAATCCTCAATACCCATGTTAAAATTTCAGGTGTGGTGACACACGTTTACAATCCCTTCCTCCCTGGAGAGGCAGAGACAGAAGGATCCCTGGAGCTTGCTGGCCAGCCAGCCAGTCTACCTGAATTAGTGAGTTCCAGGCCAGTGAGAGACCCTGTCTCAAAGAAGGTGGATGACTACCTGAGGAATGACACTCAAGGCTGTCCTGTGACCTCCACGCATGTGCACATGCATTCAAACATACACATGCACGTGAACACCCTGAACACACACCAAAAATTAATAAATATATATAATATATTATAATAATAAAAAATGTTTCCAGATTAAGATCGTGGCAAAGTTGCTCGATTTGCCCTCTTGCAACCTCCAGTTCACATTAAGAAATAGACGTGCAGTACTGGTGATGTTTTGCATAAAGAAACACCTAAAGGAACGTGCATTCCAAAGGAAAATTAGAACCTCAGGCCACAAGCTGACCAGAGCAATGTATTAATAGAGTATTTTCTCCAGATCAAGGAGCATTCTGGTGAACTCTGTGGTACACAGGTCTCCAATGATTAATATTTAGGCCCTTCAGGCAGGATTTAATTTCTCCTATTTTAGGACCTTTGTCCCGAACACAGAAGTAATTCTCACTGGAGTGTTATGGTGAACAACACTTCTTCACCCACCTTGGCTTCACAAAGACCATGAGATGTAGGAAGAAATGATTCAAGCCTCGGTAGGATCATATGACCTGACTTCTTGTTTGCTTTCTAGAGTCAGCCTGTATTTCAATGAATACGTCTGTCCTTGGGTTATCGGCACACTGATTCAAATGTCATTTCTTGAGCTGGGGAGATGGGTCAGTGGACAAAGTGCTCAAGGAACTGAGTTTGAACCCCAGCACCCATGTAAAATGCCTGGCAAGGTGGTGTGTTTGTAATCCCAGTACTGGGGAGGTGGAGAAAGGAGGTCCCTGGGGTCCTCTGGCCAATCAGTCTAGCCCAATTGGGCAATGGACAGCACAGTTAGGATGGCACTTGGGATTTTCCTCTAGCCTCCATATACACACACACACACACACACACACACACACACACACACACACACGCGCGCGCACACACACACCCTGCACACACAAGTGCACATGCACATACATACCACACACACATACACACACCATGCTATGCACCCAAATACACACACACACACCTGCACACACAAGTGCACATGTACATACATACCACACACACACATACACACAAAAAGATATTATCACTTGATATGCTCCTTTAGTCTAACCAGGGAAAAACCGTGTGTTCCCCTATTTCCCAAGTCTTTGGATTTTAGGATACGAATAGACTGTGTAATAAAGAACAAATAGTTTGAATAAGTAAATAAGTAAAAATGGCAATAGATCTTTACAAGTAGTAAAATGGGATTTATCACATAGATATAAAAACAGAAGTATATGACTTTCACTATATCAATAGTTTCATAAATCATTAAGAGGTGAGCTAGAGAAGAGGTTAGTTACCATATATCACTGAGCCTGCCTTTAGTGTGACTGCTTTATTTTCCCTCAGCCATGACACAGAGCTCCCCAAATTCTGCAATCTCTGGTGGTAAAAACAAGCCCAAATGAATGAAAAGAAACAGGAACGCTAGAGAAAGAAGACATAATCCACAGCCAAACAAGTCTCCTAGGGACATTCCCAGGCATTAGGTAGTTTTCATGTTATTGGAAATGAGCTCTTCCTGCCCTGGTATCTGCTAGCAGACTTTCTGATTATGTAAGAGAGCTGTTGATTTTTCATGTTTTTATTCATCTCACTGAATACCCCATGAGCTCAAGTAGCATCACTGCCAGTGTCCTGGGAGATTTCTAGTGGACAATTGTCTACAGTCTCTTCCTCAAATTAACAAGCCTCACCCCCACCTCTGGTTTATGTCCCGTATGATTTTGAAATTCCATAGTGATGTAAAGTTAAAGACATCTTGAGTGGTCCCTGGTTTTAGCCGGACCAACTTGGGTGCTAAGGTGGTATGTGTTCCATGGTTAACATGGTTGAAGGTTTGAAACTCAAAATTGCATAATGCATGTTCTCAAGTCTCTTTCCCAATCTACCAATTAATCACCTACTTTCTTACCTACAATACTCTTACGTTATCAACAAACCATAGCCTGCAAAAAATGATATGCATTGCTTTACACATACACATAGTATATGTACATATACAGTGCACATAATATAAATTTGTACCTGGATTACATGTGTAGTGAAAATTGAAATTTCCATAGTGTTAAGTAATTGCATTCCTCGGAAAACTGCTATTAGTATGCCTTTAACTTTTGTTACTTTTTTCTAAATTGGTAATTTTGATTGCACTTCTATCATATGTATATTAAACTATGGTCTTTTCATCATACCATTTAATATTAGTCTGGTAAACTAAAAAATTTGTTGACTCTACCATGTAAATAAAAGTGCTAGTGATCTCCCACACTCAAAGGGAGGGGATTCTAGAAAGATGTGGGTCATTTAGAGGTTATCATAGAATTCTACCTATTTTATAAGTAGAGAATTGTTACTGATCCACTTGTAATGAGAAATGTTATAACCATGTGAGGAGAGGAGAAGGAGGGATCTGAATTAAATGAACTGAACTGACTTCAATAGAGGGTCCATCCGTAAAGAAGTATATTAGCTCCTTGTTATGTGAGATTTTGGCTTCATTAGTTAGTAAAAAGAAACAATACCATTTCCTGAGATCAAAAGAGAGCCTGGAGGTAGAAATGAAGAACCCATTCTTCATTTAGAGACAGGCTGACATTTGAATTTTGTCGTGAGACATCCATTGGAGAATTTGCCCTTAACTGTGTATGGAGCTAAAGGAGAAGCAAGGCTGGAAACGTAGACTAACTCTGTTAATTCCAGTCAAAAGCGAAGCTCAGGGCTGGAGAGACAGCTCAGTTGGTGGAGTGCTTTCTGGGCAAGCATGAGGACCTGAGTTTGATCCCCAGAACCCATGTAAATCCCGAATATGGGAAGTGATGTTGACATAATCCCAGCATTAGAGGAGGCAGAGACAGGAGGATCCCTGAAGCCCACTGACCAAGAGTCTAGCCTAATGCAGGCTAATGTCTCAAAAAAGGTAGATGGTATTCCTAAGGATACCACTGAAGGTTGTTCTCTGGCACACACACACACACACACACACACACACACACACACACACACACACACACACACACACACCAGAAGTGGTGCCAGCCCCTAGGACTTGGTAGCACTAAGAGGTAGATTTAGATAGTCTGGGAGGGGGGGCTGCTGCAGATGCTACAATTTCTAAACACTAATTCTTGCACACAGACTTCTGCCTGGAATTTTGCCAGAAATGCCTCCACTGTTAACAGGATATTCAATATACCCTATTGCACAGGGCTACTGTTTGTTTTTTGTCTTTATAGATCCTCTGCTGAAGTTAGGTCTCTAGTGAGTTCTCACTACGATTTTGTCCTTCTGTCCACTTGACCAAACACTGGCCACCTTGCCTCCCCTTGAATTTCAGGGCACCATCAACTTCTCATCTTGGGATAACATTGTGGAATGATGAATAACTCTAGGGCCTTACTGAGGGGGAACCCTGAGAAAGACCTGATAATTTGGGGGCCTTGGTCAAGAGGATGGATCTGAGGACGTGTCAGAATTGCTTGAGTCTCTCTAGCAGCTACAGATCTAGAGTCCAGGTCCATTTGTCTTTTTTAGCTCAGCATGCCCGAGTTTCAGCATAGAATGGCCTCTGAAATTGACATATCAGTTACTTTCTCCTTGCCGTGAACAAATACCTGCCCAGAAGCAATGAATGGAAGGGAAGGGTTTATTTTGGCTCACGGTTTTGAGTGAAAGTTTCCTGGCAGAGCAGGCGTGGCAGTGGGAGCATGAAGCAGCTGGTCACATTGAAGCCAGGAAGTAGAGCATGAATGGGAAGTGGGGCTGGGCTCTAAACCCTCAAAGGCCAGTGACCCACCTCCTCCAGCATGGCTCTACTTACTAACGGTTCTACAACCTTCTCAAAGAGTGTGTTAACTTTTCTTTCTTTCCTTTTTTCTTTCTTAGAAAGAGGCATATATATATATATATATGTGTGTATATATATATATATATATATATATATATATATATATATATATATAGAGAGAGAGAGAGAGAGAGAGAGAGAGAGAGAGAGAGAGAATATGGGTGTGCCAGGGACTCTAGCTCCTGTAAATGAACTTCTGGTGCATATGCCACTTTGTACATCTGTCTTTTTGTGGGTACTAGGGAATTGAACCCAGGTCCTTTGCAGGCAAATGCCTTAACCACTGAGCCATCTCTCCAGCCCAAGTTTTGTTTAAATACATAGTCTATGGGGAATACTTTACATTTAAATCATAACACATATGCTCATTGTATATAGTGATGGGTTTTATAAAGACAATTTATTTTAAATATATTATGTACTTTGACCATATTTACCCTCCTTTCCCCCTCCTCATACTCCTTCTCTCTCTTTCCCACTAGTCTCTTTCCTTGAATCTCCATGACTTCATGTCATATGTACGTGTGTGCTTATATATAACATGCATATATATATGCATGTATAAGGCATGTATACATGTATCTGTGACTTTGCATATCTATGTATAGCCCAGAATCTACAAATGAGAGGAAACACATGGTATTAGATATTTATCTTTCTGAATCTTGCTTATTATGCTTAAGATATAATTTCCAGTGATACCCATTTTCCTATGTGTGAAGTAATTTTGTTCTTTTTTTTGTATCTATGTATTGCATGGGATGTGAATGCGTGTGTGTGTGCATCTTCCTCTGTGTGGAGGCCAGAGATTGAGGTTGGACGTCTTCTTTGATCACTCTCCACGTTATTCTCAGTCTCTCACTTGGAACCCAGAGCTCACCAACCCAGCTCGTCCTGCTAGCCAGCTTGCCCTGGAGAGCCTGTCTCTACTTCCCAAGCACTAGGATTACAAACATTCCTCCATGTTCGCCCAGAATATATGTTGGTGGGCATGGGGAGGGGCTTTGACTCCAGTCCTCAGCTTCGTGTGACCAAGCATTTTACCACTGTCCCCATCATTGTGCAGACAGACCACATTCTCTTTACCCATTCTTCTGTTGATGGGCATCTAGATTGTTTCCGTGTCTTAGCTCTTTTGTTGGATGCGCAGGTGTCTCTTCGATATGCCAACCTAGATTCCTTCGGTGTGGTACAGCTGGATCCTATGGTAATTCTATTTTAATTTTTTGAGGACCCTGCATATTGATTTCCATAGAGGCTGTATCAGTTTATATTCTCACCAGAAGTGTAGAGGGATTCCGCTTGGTCCTGCATCTTTATCAGTTGTTATTGCTGTGTGTTTTCTTAATGATGGCCATTCTAACTAGGGTGGAATGGAATCTCAATGTAATTTTAATTTGCATTTCCCTGATGGATAAAGGATGTTTAAACATTTTTCATATGTTTATTGGGCATTTGACTTTCATGTTCTGAGAACTCTGTGTCTGAACTAATCACATGTACATATTTGAGAGAGAGACAGAGACAGAGACAGAGACAGAGAGACAGAGAGAGAGTGCATGAACGTGCCAGCGCCTCTAGCCATTGCAGACAAACTCCAGACACATAGACACATGCACCACTTTGTGTGTCTGGGTTTACATGGGTACTGGGGAATCAAACTCCAGCCAGCAGGCTTTGCAAGCAACTGTCTTTAACCTGCTGAACCATCTCCTCAGCCCTGATAGCTAATGTTATCTCAGCCCCACCCCGAGGGCTAAAGCAGGAATAAGCCTTTGATCCCAAGCTGCTGACCCCAAACTCCCTTACCGATCACAAGTACCTAGGTAAGGGGTCAGTCCATGCTCAGTTTGCCCCATGTGCTTGGGGAGAATCCCATGGTGGCAGAAGGGGATCAGGGAGAAAGTTCTTCACCTCAAGACAGACAGAAAGTATCCCATGCCAAAGTATTCCTCAAGGACCTTCCTCCAGCCAGGCGTTGCCACCTAAAGTCTGTGATGCCATCTGGGAACCTATAGAAAACATCTCCTATTCAAACCATAAATGAGATCGACTGACAAATGTAAGGTGATATTCAAGTAGAGAAACCCAAACTTAAGGAAGGTTTTGCTCAGTTTCAATGAGTAAGATTTAGATGCTTACCTGATTTCTTCTATGCCAGGATCCTGTCACTCTTTGGCCCGCTCCCTTGGTAACAGGAGCACAGAATATGCAATGTTCTATGGATGCAGTGTGCTCTATGGAGCCTCTGAATCACCAGGGACATAGCTAGCTATGACTTATTACACCCCTTTTCACAACTAATTATTGTTTTATATTTTCATCAAACACCTCAGTGAAATACCTTCTAGTCCATAGACCCTTCTCCAACAGAAGGAGTCAATTAAAACTATTTACTTAAAATTAACATTAATGGAAGGATTACAGAGCCCTTGCCTGGAGCCATCCGATGTTGCTGCCTCAGCTTCTGGCCTGATTAACTAAATATAGGCAACTGGGCCAAGAAGAGAAGAGGGGAAAAGAAAATGAGAGAGAGCCAGTTGGCTAGAGGCAAGAATGAAGGAATGCATGGGGCAAACCTCCCCTAAAGCTCTGTAATGGGATCAGTCATGTGAAATTCCCCCCAAACAGAACTCTACCAGAATGGGGGTTCACAATCCCATTTCCAGCCCCTCCATTTAAATTCCTTTGACTCTCAGAGGGAACTCTCATTTCAAAAGTATCTTACTGGTTTTCTGTATTGAATTCTTAACTCTGAGGGAGGGGTCATCCATTGGCTTTTGCGATGGCCAAGACAGGAAGACACATATGCACCGCATGTTTGGTCGATTACAAAACATAGAGACACTAAATTTCATTTAGCTTTTGTGTGTGTGTTAGCTCCTTTTCTTATCGCTGTGATGGAATGAAGCAGCTTGTGGGAAGAAAAGGTGGATTTTCGCTCACCTTTTGAGGGTAAAGTCCATCCTGGTGGGAAAGGCATTGTGGTGGGAATGGCTTGAGGCTGGGCTGAAGGAGCAGCGAGGCTGCTTGCTCACATCCTGTCATGTCTAACAAAAAGGGAGGCTATCTTATAAACCTCAAGTTCTGCTCCCACACTTCCTCCAGCAAGGCTCCACCTCTCCAAGGTCCTACAATCTTCTAGAACAGCGCCACCATCTGGGGAACTAGTCTTCAAACACATAAATTGAAGGGCATTCAAACCACAGCAATCTGTGAGATTAATATATCACCTTTCTATAAATTTAAAATACAGTAGACACTTTTGACCTCGAATGTTTAAGAGTTTTAAAAAACAGACTAGTACATTTGAATAATTCGTAATATCTACACTGAAGCTTTGAAAGTTTATTGTTTATATGACACACACATCTGTCTATACTATTAATGTTAGTATTTTGTTATTTGAATGTATATAGTCTTGGGAAAACAAAACAAACATACAGAGCAATGCAAAGCAGAGGGGCATATGCCTGCAATCCCAGCATTTGGGAAACTGAGGCAGGAAGATCTTCAGTCTGAGGATAACCTGGGCTACATAGTAAGGTCCTAGCTAAAAAGACAAAAAGTACAAAACATTAAAAATTATAACAGAATAAAAGGTTAGTTTTAGATCTGATTTTTAAAGAATTTTACCTTGATTTACAGATATAAGTATGCATGTATGTGTGTTTTTAGTATTTATGTATTTGTGTGCATATGCATATTGTATATATAAACAAATGTGTGTATGTGGATACATGTGCACGCGTGTTAAGGCCAAAGGTCTAGTTGTATACCTTCATTAATCACACTCCACATTATTTGGGGGGGTAGGGTCTCTGAACATTGAGCTCTAGACTAGCTAGTCAGTGAGCTCTAGGGATCCTCCTGTCTCCCCACTCCCCCCTCCTCAGCTGGGGTCACAGACATACCTGGCCACACCTCACTTTTTAAGTGGGTGTTGGGAACTGAAGTTGGGTCCTCAGACTTTCACAGCAAGCGTTCTTACCCACTGAACCATTTTCCTAGCCCATGTTTAACTAGCCATCACATAATACCTTGTCACTTTCTTCTTTATTAGCACAAAGGTTGAGTTTAACCTGCATTCCCATAAAGTATGAAGGAAACTCAGAAATCTCCTCACCCTCCAGAAGTTCTGCACAGAGAACCTCACCAAGGATCATCATGTTCCATACCTGTGGCTCAGACAGCCTGAATATCATTGTGAATTACAGCAGGATTTGAGATGTATCAATGAATCCCAGGGCTCTGTATTTTTTAAAAGCTAACTTCCGGAGGAGTCATGGTTTCTTTTCCTTCTATAACTAAATTATATTTGGCTTCCTATGAAATGTTTTTTCTTGGAAAATGAGCCAGAAGCTCATGACAGATATTGCCCCCCAAGTGACAGGCATTCACAGTGAATGAGTAAGCAAGCCATAAAGACTACAACTCTCAAAATTCTTGTGATCTTTCCAGAGAGTTTGGCAGTGTCTATGGCATTTAATTGTGTTGTCAGGCATGAAAATGCCCATCTTCATCATTCAAAGTAACTTTTTAAAAACATTTGTGTGTGTGTGTGTGTGTGTGTGTGTGTGTGTGTGTGTGTGTCCCAGCACATGTGTGGAGGTCAGAGGACAACTTCAGAGTATCTGTGTTCCACTTTCTGTAAGACAGTGGGTCTTTCCACTGTAAGCAGGTCTGTGCACTTTGGGGTCTCCTGGCACTGCCATCCATTATCATAGATGGGTTGGAGCACAGGCACATTGCCACCATTGTGTCTGGCTTTACATGGCAGTTTATCTAGGGCAGAATGCCCCAGAAGGTCTTTGTTCCTCATGGCTTCCAGTAAGCTTATGTAAGGCAAGATGTTGCAGAAAGTTTTTATTTCTCAAGGCCTCCTGGGTTTAAGAAAGTCCATTCCTTCAAAGATCACAATTTAGTCTGTCTCTGTATTAACAACCTGGCTGGGTCCTGCATAACTGGTTTTGCTTTTGGAAGCATGAAAAATGCATGCATGGAGGAGGTCATGAAATGAACATGGTTCCAGGAGCTGCTGTTGAGATGTGTTCTATGTATACGGGTGTGAAGTCCTTGATAGGCCAGTGAAGCCATTGGAAGATGGACCGTGGCTTGCAATAGAGATCCAAAGATGTTTTGGATATATTAGGACTGTGCTGTTGGCTACCAGCTACTTAGCTAAGCTAGAGGAGCAGAGTTGGAAAATCAAGAGACTGTCAATCACTGGCTGTGAGATCTGATTTGAGTGTTTGATGTTTGCCTAATGGTTGTTGAGTTTGTATTGGTCCAGTCTCTCCTTGTTATGCCTCATAACAGCTGGAAATGTTTACTCTGTGCCATTATATGTTAAATGTATGTAACTTGTTTTGATTTTATGAAACTCACAGTTAAGGGACTTTGCATTGTGTTGGGGGAGATTATGCATTTCCAGTTGTATATGGGATAGATAGTTGTATCATGCTAGGCCAAATTATGATCTTGTTACTATCTTCATTTGGAAATTAATTATGATGTAAGTAGATATGGTTTGATGTCAAGTTGACAAGGAATGGACTTTTGATGATACAGTTTTGTTTTCAACTTGACTAGTTTAGTAATATTGGGTGAGTCTCTGAGGTTGCTTACAGGAAGAATTAACTAAAGGAGGAGGTCCGTCCTCCAGAGTGAGCCCTTCCTCCAGAGAGGGTAGCCCTGTCAGTAGGGGACAGGATATAAGGAAGCTCAAGGGGAAGGAAACCTCTCTCTTCCTTTCCCCTCCCTATTTTACTGGTGTATGTGTGATGTTGGTGATGACCTCTCTCTCTCTCACACACACACATACTCTCTCTCTTTCTCTCTCTTGGCCTATGAAAGGGGACCAGCTTCTTTGGCCATTATGGAATTTCCCCTGGATCTATAACTTCCTTTGGAAGTTCATCCAGTTTATGTGGCTGACTAGGACATCCCCAGTCCCCAAAGTAACTTGTGTGTGTGTGTGTGTGTGTGTGTGTGTGTACATGTTTGTATATGTGTTGGTACATATGTGGGCAGGCGTGCCAGTCCATGTGTGCTCATATATTTGAAAGCCAGAGGCTAACACCTGGTGTTTTCCTTAGTCACTCTCCACTGTATTTTTTGAGCCAGGATCTTTCACTGAACTCAGAGCTCATTTATTAGGCTAGTCTAGTAAGCCATTTTGCCCTCGAGATCCTCTTGTCTCTGCCTCCAGAGTTTTGGGATCATGAGTGGGCCACCACATCTATCCAGCCTGCACATGTGTGAGAGGGGTCCAAGCTGGTCCTCCTCATGATTGTGCAGTGAGAACATTATCCACTGAGCCACCTCCTAAGTCCCTAAGCATTTGCTTTTTGGATATCTTCCAAAGAGAAGTAAAAACCTACTAGCTAAAATGAGAAATGCATACACGAAACTGTGCAACACGTATACAATGAAATTCTGTACATCAATGACCGGGATGAACTAGCCATATTCCAAGAGGATGGACGAATCCCAAAACCCTTCCATCTGGCCCTTGGGATTCCACATGTATACAGAACCTCACATAAACCCTCGTGTAGCGCCCCAAGTTGTGTGATCCACAGGCATGGCATGCTGTCATCAGTTTCAGCAGACACTGAGCAGTCCAGCCAGCTCAGAGCTCTCCACGCCCCTCTGGATTTCTGCTCATCCTTATGTGTCTGTCCTCTGACCACAGCATCTTACATTCACATAAAGATGCTACCTTATTTATTCATACTTACCTATTTATTCATTCAACCTTCCTATTCTTCACTCATGTTCTACCTATGGTCAATCATTAAAGGGATTTTCATGTGAATTCTTAATATAAAGTTTATATTTTTTATTATATATATCAGGAGTGGGACTCAAACCCAGGGCTTGGCACAGCTAAGCCAATGCTCTACATCTGAGCCATGCTCCAGTCTTTTGGGGGCTTGGCTCAGAGGTAGAGAGCACCTTCCTAGAATCCCCCAGTGAGGGGCTGGGGGTGTGTCTCAGTGGTAGGGTTCCTGCCTAGAATTTCCCCAGTGAGGGTTTGAGGGTGTGGATCAGAAGTACAGCACCTGCCTAAAATCCCCTAGTGAGGGGCTAGGGTGTGTCTCAGTGGTAGAATTCCTGCCTAGAATCCTTCAGTAAGGGCCTGGGGTGTGTGGCTCAGTGGTAGAGCACCTGCCTAGAATCCCCAGTGAGGGGCTGGGGCATGGCTCAGTGGTAGAGCTCCTGCCTAGAATTACCCGTGACTGGATTTGGAATCACCATGGCTACACATCTCTTGGTATTGCCAGTGAGGGCATTTCTAGAAAAGTTTAACTGAAGAGGAAAGACCCACCCTTGATGTGAACACCATCCTCCCTTGGGCTGAGCCACTTAGGGACAATGAAAGAATGACTGAGAGACTCACACAGACTTCCTCCCAACTAGTAGCAAATCCTGCCTCCTTGGATCATTTGATTAGGTGAGAAAATTAGATCTTTTGTGTTTCCATTGTCATCTGTCCTCTTTACTGACAGTTAAACACAGTTAGAATCCTCTGTGTGATCTGTCTTCCTCTCATAAGAGTCAAGTAATAGCCTGAATCAATCCATTTCTGCTTGACATTTATTTGAGTATGATCAGGTAGACTTTATTTTCTCTTTATGGCAACACATTCCTGGCCTGGGAATCAGGCATAACCCTATCACCTAGCTCTGCTTTCTTGTGATCAGTGAACATCGGGGGCAACTTTAACTCCAGAAAAGTGTGGAGAGGAACAGAAAGTACCAAACTGATTTGTGGTGAAGTGCTTTTGGATAGAATGATGCCGTTGTTGGAATCAATGGGGAGGACTTGAGCACCCCTAAGTCCAAAGTCAGTACTGTGGGCTGGAGAGATTGCTCGGTGGTTAAAGTCGCCTGACAGATCAGGTTTGATTCCCCAGTACCTACGTAAAGCCAGATACACTAATGTGGCACATGCATCTGGAATTTGTTTGCAGTGGCTGGAGGCCCTGGCATGCTCATTCTCTCTCTCTCTCTCTCTCTCTCTCTCTCTCTCTCTCTCTCTCCTTCTCTCCTTCTCTCTGTTTTTCTCCCTGTCTCTCTCCATCTCTCTTTATTCCTATCCCTCTCTCTCTCTCTAATAAGTAAAAATATTTTTAGGCCAGTACTTTTTAAAAAATATTTTATTTATTCATTTTCAAGCATAGAGATACAGAGAGAGAGAGAGAGAGAGAGAGAGAGAGAGAGAGAGAGAGAGAGAGAGAGAGAGACCTTGTGGGTCTGGCTTATGTGGATACTGGGAAATTGAACCCGGGCCTTAGGCACTGGAGGCAAGTGCCTTAACCGCTGAGCTATCTCTCCAGCCCAGGCCAGTACCTCTTAACTGATGCCTTTAAAGAATCAGAGGGAGAACCAGGGAGGGCAAAAATCACTGTTAACTAACAAAAACCTACTAATACACTTTATATATTTACACTCCTGCCTAGAATCCCCTAGTTAGGGACTTGCATACTAATATACCTTACCCATGTTAATAGTTACTTTTCAAGTTGCTGTGACAAAATTCCTGACAAAAGCCACTTAATGGTGGGAAGGCATAGCAGCAGGAGTATGAGGATGCTGGTCATATTCAGTCTGTATTCAGGAAACAGAGTGATTAATTCTGGTGCTCAGCAGGTCACTTTCTCCTTTTGATTCAGTCCAGAACCCCAGCCCAAGGGACAAGGTCACCCACATAATAGAGTGTGTTCTTCCATCCCATTTAACCTAATCCAGAAATACCCAGCAATTTGTCTCCTAGGTGATTCTAGATCCAGATTAACCATCAGCCCCCTCCAAAACTCTATGCTCATTTCTTTGGCACATGTATGTGAGAAAAACTGAGGTTATACCCACCCCCAGTGACACAGAATGAAGTAGCGAGTAGATAACAAGTAGAACATTCTGCCATGCAGTCCTCTTGCCTCAAGAGTGATTATCAACACCAGAATCTCAGTACACCAAGTAGCTTTTTCATTCTAGAAAATTCCTGAGGACTTTGAGTTCCTTTTGCACACTACTTGGTCTGGACCAGCATCCGAGGACTAGGAGAGTCCAGTACAGTTCAAACTTTATCAGATTAAAACAAGAATCTCCACACGTCTAAAATGCCCATTTTTAAATGAGCCAAGGGCTAAATTTTTTTTTAAAATATTTTTGCTTGTAACAAGTACCTTGGTGTTGCTGGCCACCATTTTCTACACTAAGGGCCAAAATGTTAAGGTTTGAATGCGAAGTCCTGGTATGTCCAAAACATCTTCGGGTCTCCATTGCAAACCACGGTCCACCTTCCAATGGTTTCACTTGCCAATCAGGGACTTCACACCCTGTTCCAAATACCGCATCTCAGCAGCGGCTCCTGGAACCGTGTGCACTTCATGACCCACTCCATGCATGCATTCCTCATGCTTCCAAAAGCAATACCAGGTATGCAGGAAACAGCCATGTTGTTAATTCAGGGACAAAATAGATGTGACCTTGAAGAGCAGATTCCTTTCTTTCAGCCATTTCCTTTCCAAAGAGTTTGCACAGGCCATCTTTCTGTCCTTCCTGGGTGGAAACACCTCAGCATCTCTCCATTGTTTCAATGTAAAGCAGTTGGGCCATAATCAAAAGCCAGTCTCTGCCAGTAAATTAAACTTGCCTTGAGGTTATTCTAACTTCAGATCTTAAATTCTCAGTCCCATATCCGTAGCCAAGCACACAGTCCATTACTTAAATTTAACCTTGGTCAAACTCTCTGGGCATGGGCAGTTGGACGCATCCACCCCTTGACCCAGGCATACACTTCTGTTAAAGTTTTCCACAGTTTTTCCTTCCCCGTAGAAAGTTCACAAGCCAAGACTCCATATGCAATTCTCTCTGCATTGAGCATTTCCAAATTCTCACCAGAGTAGTCTTTAAATCTTGGCTTACTGCTCTGGAAGGCATCTTCAGTTGCAAGTACCAAGTCCATGTCCATTCCTCCAGCACACAAGTTCCAGAAGATCAAAATCCACATGGTCAGATTCATCTCAGTGAATCACCCCACTCCTGGTATCAAATCTGTCGTAGTCAGCCACACACTGCTGGGATGAATCTTCAAACCAGGCACAATTTGGGGGAGGAAAGTATTTATTGAAGCTACAGATTGAAGGGAAGTTCCATTCACAGGTTTGAGCAGAGAGCAGAGAGAAAAACCCATCACCTACACCACACACACAGAACAGGGAACAGGCAGGAGAGCCAAGGAGAGAATTTCTTCCCCTTTATATAGACTTAGGGTGGGGTCTTGCAACCCTATCCCAGACTTAATGGCTTCCTGAGTTTCTGGAATTTCCTTCCTGAACTGCCCACACAGGAAAGGATGTTTACTTCCAGCTTCTTTGAGCTTCTTTACATCCTGCCCCTTGCTGAGAGGCTGCCTTCCTATAAACATCCTCTGAGACCCACCCAAGATAATTAAAAAGATCCAAATTGACAAAAAAAAAAAAAACCAAAAAACAAACAAAAAACCAACCATCACAGTATGCCGGGGAAAGCCTGATTGATTAGTAAATTTGGAGGGCAGACCCCAGAGCCTGTCAACTTGGGTCATGGTGATCTGGACTGTGGACAGAAGGAGGCATTGTAGATCAGTCTTGGTCAAAAATGAGTTCCAGTTCTGCCAGGAGGCTTTATTCTTGTGCCAGGACAAGATGGCATGTTGAGTGGCATCCCCTGGTTCTCTCTGGGCCTCAATCCCTAACTGAGACTGCCTGAAAGAAGCTAGCTTTCTCCTATTCTTCTGAAGCACAGAAAAGAAATAGTGAGGGCAGGAGAGATGGCTCAGCAGTTAAGGCACTTGCCTGAAAAGCCTAAGGACCTGGGTTTAATGCCCCAGTACATTATCTATACAAAGCCAAATGTACAAAGTGGTATATGCATCTAGAATTTGTTTACAATGGCTAGAACCCCTGGTGTGTCCATTCTCTTTCTATCTCTCTCTTTCTGTCTATCTCTCTCCTTGGAAATAAATAAAATTTTTAAAAAATCTTTTAAAAAAGGAAATAATGAAAAAGGGGGAAAGCGAGTTACTTCCTTAATCAAGGGTGAGCAGAATAAGACTTGGAAATCATCATGGATACAGTTACTATCAGTTATGGGGTGTTTTGTGTGTGTGTGTGTGTGTGTGTGTGTGTGTGTGTGTGTGTGTGTGTGTAGTACAGGTGTCTTCCTTAATTGCTGTCCACTTCATTGACTAAGATAAAATCTCTCAGTTGAGCCCAGAGCTCACTGCTGCAGCTAGTCTACTAGGCATCTGTGATAGTTTTGAATAAATGTCCCCCAATAGAATTTATTATAATTGTGTTTATTAAATTGTGAATTGTCTCCAGGTTTCTGGCTGGAGGAAGTGTCACTTTGGCCCAGCCTCCTGGGGTCATAACACCCTTTCTAAATTGGATGCAAAATTCTTGGGATACATATGCAAAAGGGCAGCCAGAACCCCAGGTCTGGCAGTTCTGCGTTTTGTGAATTACAGTGTTACAGTGTGCTTGCTTGCTTGCTTCTGGAGGTGCTGTCTCTGTCTCTGCTTGGATCTGTGAAAGGGGGCCAGCCTTTTTCCTTAACTTCCCCTGGGTCTGTTACTTCAATAAATACTTTCCTCCCCAAAATTGTGCCTGGTTTGGAGATTCATCCCAGCGACATGTGGCTGACTATGACAGCATCTTACCCTGGGGAATCCTGAGTGCTGGCATTACAAAGAGCCACTTTGCTCACCTGGCATTTATGTGGGTTCTGGGGCTCTGAAAGACTCGCCTGACAAGTGCTTTATCCACTGAGCCATCATCAGTTATAGTTTCTCCCCACATTTGTGGGGTAGGGGAATACATGCAAGCCACAGCATGTGTGTGGAGGTCACAGGACAGCCTTGGGGTGTTGGCTCTCTCCAACTTGTTTGAAACAGTCTGGCCTGCGAACTGTGATATTCTCCTGACTGCAGCTCCCATTGCTGTCGGCTTCTTGTGATTATAGAGACCTTAACTACTTTTTGTCTGGCTTTCCGTGAATTCTGGGGAAGATTGAACTTGGGTCATCAAGTTTACACAGCAGGTGCTTTTAACTGCTGTTCCATCTCCCAGACCCAGTCAGTTGTTTCGCTTTGGTGATTATCTAACATGCACCCTCACATCCAGTCATATTCTTCCCCCTTCCTTCTTTTTCCTCTCTCTCTCTCTCATTTATTTCTCTTTCTTCATTCATTTATTCAATTGTGTTTTTTTCAGTCAGGGTCATGCTATGTAGTTCAGGTGGCCTCAAAACAGCACTCTCCTGCCTCAGGCTCCCAAGTGCTGGATTAACTTCTACCGTTAATAGTAAATGCATGGCTGAGAAAAAAAATGAACACTATCCCATTACCCTAGGATTTCAAGCATCTAGGAGTTTCCTTCATTGATTTCCACCATCCTATAACTGCAGGTGTCTAGAATTTCCCTTCATTGATTTTCCAAGCAACATTATAAAACCGATAAAATATTTAGAGCATAGCGAGGATAAAATGCAGTGTTACGGTCTAATGTAATTGTGTTACTATCTAAAGGTAATTATGAAAATGAAGTGTGACTCCAAACTTCAGGGAAGGACCTGTAGGGTCTTTGGGATAATTACTTACAGAAGTACTAATCGTTGTAGGGTTCAAAGCCAGAAAAGCTCTAAGAGGCCCCGTTACCTATTTTTACCTCTCAGAAGTGTATTAGCATGTTATCCAAGCCCTCTGTAACAAGCACAGCTTGCAGGCATCCGCAAACACTGCAAAGACAAGCTCAGAAGCTAATGTACCATTTGAGTTCCTTGGCTGGGATCCAGGCAGCAGAGGTTTGGTTAAGTTAGAATAGACTGCAAACTGGGGTGTCTTTAAAAAATATTATTTATTTATTTATTTATTTATTTATTTATTTATTTATTTGCAAGCAGAGAGAGAGAGAGAGAGAGAGAGAGAGAGAGAGAGAGAGAGAGAGAGAGAGAGAGAATGGGCATGCCAGGACCTCCAGGCACTGCAAAGGAACTCCAGATGTGTGCACCACTTTGTGCATCTGGCTTTACATGGGTCCTGGGGAATTGAACTCAGGCCACTATGTTGTTCAGGCAAGTACCCTAACCACAGCAATCTCTCCAGCCTGGATGTCTTGTTTTTGTATCACTCACCAAGCTACCAGCATCCCAAATCAGCTAAGCCATGGGAGAAACTCCCAACAGTTTGGATTCACGTCCTTGATTTTAAGAAGCCTGTGTTGAGTTGCTATGACAATGGATTCTGTGTCTCTGGGAATCCATACAAGAGGGCAGCTGTAGGTATCACATCTACACATGGAGTACTTGTGTAAAGAGGGGCAGGTTTTTTTCTCTCTCTCTCTCTCTCTCTTTCCTTTCTCTCCTATCCCTCCTCTCCTCCCTTCTTCCTCCTTCTTTGCTCTCCAAGGTGTTTCCTAAGAATTTTTCCAACCATATCCTTTAGGTTAAAATTGGGTCACATTCTTGTCTAAGACAGAATGGCTAGTAGGGAACAATCTCAAAGGCTATGGCAATAGTCAGTGAAAATAATTTTTTTCCCTTGCTTTCATCATAAGAAAATACTAAAACAAGAAAGTTAAACTCACCTCTGACCTCAGCTACAAGACTTCTTGGAAGCATTTATGTTAATATACATTTTTCATTTGCCACAAAATGTAATTACTAAAGAGTAGCTTACTTCCTGGAAGAATTTTCTACAGAATAAAAATTGATTCTGATTGTGGTGATGAAGGCCTATAATCCCAGAACTCTGGAGGCTGAGGCGAGAGGTTTGCCAGTTTGAGACTAGCCTGGGTTACATAGCAAAACCCTGGAGAGAGAGAAAGACAAACGAGACAGACAGAGAGAAGACAACACAATTCTCTATGGCTGCTAAAGGCATAGCCATTAAAATGAGATATAAAAATATGTGTTACCACAACTATTAATTAACATTAATCTTCTGGTGGTGCAATTAAATAGGAACTCTAGCCCCATTAAAATAGCGAAATTAGTACCTTTCCCCACATATTATCCCTCCGGCTCCACCATTTTCATTTTGCGTCATATGATATGGAATTGACTTCTGGTTTATTATGGTTAAATTATTGGGCTTTCACTTCATTTCTTCCCTCAATATAAAGCGACCTGAGTTGCATGTCATTCCATAGTCATGTTTATAGCATTTATTTTAAATGAAATTTTAGACTGGGATGACTTTTAACTTCTCAGAAAGTGTTCCTTTATAGAATGTTTCCCTCCACTCTTTTGTAACTACTACTACTACTACTACAACAACTACTACTACTGTTGATGCTGCTGCTGCTG